>CAUHTR010006851.1:0-11063 GCA_959609185.1 Schmidtea polychroa | reverse complement strand
GTATATATTTTTCTAAGTATTTTTATTGATTTTTTTCTAAGTCAGTGACCTACATGATTTTCAGAAAAATTTCCAAGTATTTTTTATATAAAAAATTTATTTCGATAATAGAGAGGTGTGACCTTCATATTTAAGTAATTTAATTAAGTACTTTAATTTAAGTACCTACATATTTAAAAAAGCATCCTAAGTATTTTATTAAAAATTTTGTTCATTGTCCTATCATTTGTTGAAGAACATGAATTTAACACATGAAAGTTGTTATATTATGGCATTTGCTGCTGATGTTATTCACTGTCACGTCATGTGATGAAGTATACGATTTTAATCGTTTCAATTATTCCGTTTCACAATCTTGATGCAAAGAATCACACTTGACCATAAAAATAAAAAATCATCTGACATTGGGTGCTGCACAGTAAGCTCCGCCAAAAGAGGTGAGGTTTCACATAGGTGGACTGCATTGTGCGCTAGCACAGCACTTGTCTCTGAAGCGAAGTGAACTCGGGTGGTCTCATTTAATGTTCATGAGTTTCCATTCTTTATAACTGAATCTTTTAAAAAATAAAGAAGTATTGAGAATCCATTTGACAAATTAACAGAAGTTAAATGCTAATATTGAAAAATTATTCGCGGCCACATAAAATAATTACGCAGCCCATATGTTGGCCATCCCTGTGGTAGGCCGTACGCGGAATAAAAAATGCTTTAAAAAATTAATGAATTTAATTGGGAGCTACTGTCGCATTTTTCTTACTCCAGAAATATTGACAAAAGAAAATTTTCTATAAACCTATAAATTAATAAAAACAAAATAATTTATTAATTAAAAATCGATAAATTAATAAAAGAAAACTCAAATCAATAATTCATTGAAAAGCCATATTTATTAATTATTATTTATAAGCCGATAAATCAATAAAACAAATCAATAATTTATTGGAAAAGCGTATTTATTGATTATTATTTAAAAGCCGAAAAAATCAATAAAACAAAACAAGTCAATTATTTATTGGAAAAGCATATTTATTGATTATTTAAAATCCGATAAATCAATAAAACAAATCAATAATTAATTGGAAAACCAAATTCATTGATTATTATTTAACAGTCGATAAATCAATAAAACAAAACAAATCAATAATTTATTGGAAAACCATATTTATTAATTATTATTTAAAAGCCGATAAATCAATAAAACAAAACAAATCAATAATTTATTGGAAAACCATATTTATTAATTATTATTTAAAAGCCGATAAATCAATAAAACAAAACAAATCAATAATTTATTGGAAAACCATATTTATTAATTATTATTTAAAAGCCGATAAATCAATAAAACAAATCAATAATTTATTGGAAAACCATATTTATTAATTATTATTTAAAAGCCGATAAATCAATAAAACAAAACAAATCAATTATTTATTGATAATTATTTGAAAAACCAACAGTTCAAGAACTGAAATCCATCTTGTCAAGGGATTCCATGACAAAATCTGGATTTAACGTATTCCCATCTAAAACGATTCGCTGCATTTTTTTCCGTTCTCTGTAGCAAATATTATTTTTATTGCTGCGGAAATCGTAATCATAAATCGCGGGAATTTCCTTGCAAATTTCATAATATTTTGTCGCCAACATTCGGAAATCTTCCATCGATAACTGATAATGACAAGTGGATAAATTTCAAATGAAAAATGTTTAAAAAAATTTCACCGCAATCGGAGAAGTCGAAGGATTTATTTTAGTTTCTGAGAACATTTTTATCACTAATTTACACTGATCAGGAGGAAACAACGATTCTAAAGCCGTAAGAAGGTTTTTGGTCCTGGAAAAATCAATTTGTAAGGTTTGCATTATCACGAGAAAGATTACTTGAATTGAAATACTGCTTTCACGAGCTTATTAAGATAGGGATATGGGACAGGGATCAACGGCACGGGACGTGGAATCAGGTGAATGACAGACGAGTTTACTTTCGCCTTTGGTAGAAATGCAGTTCCAGGAATAATTCGTTTTAAGTGTACCTATCAATTTTCCAATTTATATGTAATAATAATAATAATAATAATAATAATAATAATAATAATAATAATAATAATAATAATAATAATAATAATAATAATAATAATAATAATAATAATAATAATAATAATAATAATAATAATAATAATAATAATAATAATAATAATAATAATAATATTATTATTATTATAAGAACTTTTTTCCCAATTTCACCACTGATTTCTTTTCCATTGTATTTAGTAAAAAGCTTGAAGAATATAAATCAGTAAATATATATCAAAAACATCGATATAATTACTGATTCAAAGCATTCAAGCATTTTAATAAATAATAATAGTTATAATTGATTTCCAGATCAATTAATTAATTTAATGCAATAGAATGATTTATAATTTGAAATTATTGATTTAAGAATATTAACTGTTTTATTTTTATTAATATTTCGACTTTATTAGGTACCGAGATAAATCCAATTGTGAATGGGATAAATAAGTAAATAAATAGCGCGGGAAAATTGCCTCATCAAGATGACTGGTTGCATCAATTGTTCACAAGATTTTCTCATTAAATTTCATGTAATATTTTATGTTTATATTATGACTTTTCTAAATTTATCTATTTAATTATATTATAATTTTGTTTGTTCTTCCGCTTCTATTAAAATTACCGGAAAATGAAATTACTGGGGTTTCCGAAATTTTCAGAATCTGGCAGTGTTTTGTGATGCAATTTAATTTTTTGCATTTTAATTGTTGAATTTAGTTGAAATGCATATTAAATTTTTGTGTTGATTGTCTTTTTTAATTTTACATTATTCTTACTCACATTGTAAGTGAAAATGCGGAGACGTCAGAAAATACCCAGACTTTTAGAGGACATAACAAATATAAGAGAAGACTTCCGATATCGATGAAGTTGATTTTGATTCTGAAAATGAACTAGTAGATATTTCAAAAGATCAATTACAAAAAGAAGACTTGTGTGTTTGTTCAGGCAGTGATAGTGGAGAAGAGAATATCCTCAATGTATGTAGACCAAGAAAAAATTTGAGAATGCCGTCATTTTCGGATGAGACGCCTGTAAACTGAAATTGCTCCTGATGAAATTACCTGGAATGATATAAAAGCTGGATCCACTCCAAGAGGGAGATAAAGAAGTAATTGTGGCTTACAGAGTATGCGAAATGAAACATAATGAAAGGTAAAGTGAGTAGTGGTCTTTCATTGATAACCAATCGTCAAATTATAAACCATATCATAACATGCACAAAACTAGAAGCTTTCCCAGTTCTTGGTGAAAAATGCGATCTATCTCAATAAAGGTTTTAGGCATTTCTTGCAATTTTATATGCACATGATGCTTATGAAGCTAAGAATTTGAAATTATCTTATTTGTAGTCTTAAAAGTGGAGACCAGGATTTTCTGGGAAAACTATGAGTAGAAAAGAGTTAACGGATATTTTACGATTTATCCGCTTCGATAAAAAAAAATGAATGGAGTGTACAAACGATTACAAACGGATAAATTTGCAATGATCTCAGATCTTTGTAATTCATAGATTGAAAATAGCCAGAAGTGCTACGTACCGGGAGAAAACATTACAATTGACGAAGAATTATTTCCAACTAAAGCGAGATGCCGATTCACTCAGTACATGCCGAACAAACCGGATAATTTTTGAATAAAATTTTGGTTGGCACCTGATTTCAAAATTAAATTTATTATAAATGGACGAAAGAAGACAGTTGGAAATGTAAGGACTGATAATTTTAACAGCAAACAACTAGGATCAAAATTATTGGAAAAACGGACGACTTTGGAACAATTCGTGCAAATAAAAGAGAATTTGCCTAAAATATATCGAGAAAAGACTTTGTGTTTCAATTAGCAGAAGAACTTTCCACAGAGTATAAAGATCGATATGAACTAGAANATTGATAACCAATCGTCAAATTATAAACCATATCATAACATGCACAAAACTAGAAGCTTTCCCAGTTCTTGGTGAAAAATGCGATCTATCTCAATAAAGGTTTTAGGCATTTCTTGCAATTTTATATGCACATGATGCTTATGAAGCTAAGAATTTGAAATTATCTTATTTGTAGTCTTAAAAGTGGAGACCAGGATTTTCTGGGAAAACTATGAGTAGAAAAGAGTTAACGGATATTTTACGATTTATCCGCTTCGATAAAAAAAATGAATGGAGTGTACAAACGATTACAAACGGATAAATTTGCAATGATCTCAGATCTTTGTAATTCATAGATTGAAAATAGCCAGAAGTGCTACGTACCGGGAGAAAACATTACAATTGACGAAGAATTATTTCCAACTAAAGCGAGATGCCGATTCACTCAGTACATGCCGAACAAACCGGATAATTTTTGAATAAAATTTTGGTTGGCACCTGATTTCAAAATTAAATTTATTATAAATGGACGAAAGAAGACAGTTGGAAATGTAAGGACTGATAATTTTAACAGCAAACAACTAGGATCAAAATTATTGGAAAAACGGACGACTTTGGAACAATTCGTGCAAATAAAAGAGAATTTGCCTAAAATATATCGAGAAAAGACTTTGTGTTTCAATTAGCAGAAGAACTTTCCACAGAGTATAAAGATCGATATGAACTAGAAAACTTGACTGACTTATTATAGAGCAATGAAAGTTCTAATAGACGAAAAACGTACCGAATAGGTTTATAAAATGACAATAAAACCATGAATATCTGTGCTTGTTGCAGAAAACATGTCTGAAGTAAACGTATGTCGAAAGAAATCTATAATGTTACTACTTTTTATATAAATATATGTCTATATCTATACCGGTATATATCTTGTTTTGTATGTATCGTATCAAGTCAAGGTTATACACGTTGAAGAGAGGAATTTTCCTACAAAACAAGTACATCTTGCCATTGTTGTGATTAATAGCTTTAATTGAGAGTTAGAGCGTTAAAATGGAAGTGAACAAAGAAAAAGTTACAGTATTTTACAATTTTGTTTCGATAAAGGTGAAAACGCAAGCCAGGCGACTGAAACTGTCAATGGTGTTTAAAGTCTCAATATTGTTTTGTTGATTTCGTTCCGGTAAATTTGATGTGAAAGATGCACCACTCACTGGAATGCATATCGTCGAAAATGTCGATAGCATCATCCAGAACTAAAGATCCATCACAAAACGAGCCATTTCTGAAGAAGTCACATACGAAACTGTCAAGCGACAACCTTCATAGTCGAAAGCCGGTGAAGCAACCGAAACAAGTATTGACGGTACGGAAAATCCTACTTTGTGTTTGGCAGGATTGGAAAGGGAATCATTTATTATGAGATGCTCCCTAATGGTCAATCACTCAATTCCTATCTCTATTGCCAGCAATTAGACCGACTGAAAGCCGAAATCGACCAGAAGAGACGTCGTTTTCCATCAGGACAATGCCAGACCTCACACACCTTAGGGAGCTTAGTTGAAAAGTTCTTATGCAACCACCTTATAGACTGGACCTGGCACCAAGCGATTATCATCTGTTTTTTGTCTATGTCAAACGCTCTTAGTGGTATGAGATTGGCCTCAAGTGAGGCTTGTGAAAACTGGCAATCTCAGGTGTTTTGCAATTGGGGAAAATTTGTTTTAGGATAATGGCATAAGTGGCAACAAGTCATCGAAAACCTGAGGGCATATTTAAGTCAAAGCGAATGATTGTACCTATATTATACAAAGTTTCAAAATGAACGTCAAAATGGATTTCTTTTTCCAAAACATAATAGCATGTTCGCAACAGCGTGTGCATTGATCTTTGATTCATTTTTTGGAGTTCTTTTCAATATTCCCAAACCTGACAGAGATACATGACTCAAATTATATTGGAGACATTTAATGCATCAATGATGTATGTTGAAATTCAAGCAGTTCTTTCTTTGTACGCTTTAAGCCGTTCTTAGGGTATCGTTCTGGACTCCAGTAATCCTATATCACACACTATGGCAATTCATGAAAGTTATTTGTTACCTCATGCTATTTCTAACATGTTAATTTAGCTGGAAGAGAATTCACTGTTTGATAATGTATCCTGGTGTTGCTGTCAATTTTTTTTTAATTTTAAAGGTATTTGTGTATTTCGAATTTTGGCGCGTGTTAAAACATAATATTTTCGGAGAATAATCGATTTTAGAAATTAAGTAATAATATCTATTGATTTTTAATAAATTAATTAAATGAAATGGATTTAAAAATATAGAATTTTATTTTCAGTTAAATTAATACTTGATAAAAGCTTGTAAAATTTCGTTATATTAGATACTGTGATACATCAGGTTATGGAGATGAGTTGTGTGAGTGTGTGTTGTTTAAATAGTTGACGCGCTATTTAAATTGGTAAAATCAACAAAAATAATTTGATTGTTATTGGTAATTAACAAATAAATTTATTTTAATGATAATTATGTGTTGTTTAAATATTTTAGAATTTGGCGCGCGCGTTTTTTAAATTTCAAATTTTATTATTATTGAACAAATTTTTGGATTTTGAAAAAAATCAAATTTCCAAAATTTCTGAATTTTTAGGTAATTATCGATTTTTGAAAATTTTGATTTTCTAGTTATATAATTGATAGTTTTCAAATTAATTTTGCCTCTCAGATACAGAATTAAAATCTCTACAAGAGATATAAATTTTTGAAAAAAATCAAGATTTTCAAAATTCATTAAAAATATTTAATATAAAAAAATAAAAAAATTAATTAAAAATTTTAAATTAAAATATATTTAAAAAAATAAAATATATACAAAAAATTCAATAAATAATACAATAAATTCGAAAATAATCAATTTTATTAAAAAATATAAAGTAAAATTTAAAATTAAAAATAAATAAATAAAAATTTTATCAGAAAGCCATAAAATTTTAAAAAATAAAAATATTAGAATAATTTAATTAAAAATAAAATAAATATTAAAAAGTAAATTTAAACAAATTTAAAAATAAATAAAAATTCAAAAAAAAGAATTAAAATATTATTTTTTTAAATCAATAAAAATTTTAATTTAATAAAAATATATAAACAAAAATCAATTTAATTAAAAAATATATAACAAATTTAAAAATAAACAAATAAAAATTATAAAAATCAATAAAATTTTTAAAAATAAAAATCTATAGAAAATAATTTAATTTAAAATAAAATAAATATTAGAAATTCAAAAAAATTTAATCAAAAACAAAATTTTTTGAAAAATCAACAAATTTATATTTTAGATATAATTAAATATAAAATTAAAATTAATTTTGAAATAAAAGCCTATGAAAATTGTCAAATAAAATACAAAATCTTAAAATCAATAAATAATTAAATATTAATTAATATTATTGATTAACTGGAAAACATAGGTAATTTGTACCTCGCATAAAGATTGGCAAAGAATTGAAAATCTCGAACGTTCTCTATCGCAAATACTAGCTTTCATTCGATATCCGATTTCCTCCTGAAATGTGAGAGTTAAAGGAACTCTGGCAACTTGCCACAATCCCCTTCGTTCTGATATATCATGCAGCCACTGGCCAAGTAAAATTGTTGAAATATTAAATGGAAGATTTCCGATAATGTGAGCTTTACGGTTTTTTGATTCAATGGCTCCGATATCTTTTGTATCCCAGGCTTGATCAGAATGAATTGTTTGTGATAAATCGGGAAATATATTATCATAGTTAAATTTTAAAATGTCCTATTAGGCGAATTTATTTAAGGATTTTCAATTTTATATTATACTTGATTATAAATATCCATTTTGGTATTGGCATCACCTGCAGCTAATTTAAGCTGTTCTAAGTTGTGTAAAAATCTATTATCAATTTCAACAACCGCAACATGAAACGGATATTGTTCTAAAATCGACCTGGTGATTCCACCTGGACCAGGACCAACTTCAAGTACATATGAGTTCTTAAGATCGCCGGCAGATTTAATGAAATTTTTAATACAGTGTGGTTGAAGCAAGAAATTTTGAGATAATTGACCACAAGCTTTAATATTCAGAATACGAAGTAATTCGTGTAATGTTGCCAATGGAGGTAAATGTGACTAAATTAAATTTCATTACAATTAACCTTTCAAAATGAATTTTTCGAAATTTTATTAGCAATTAAAATGATTAAATTAAATAAAATGGCAGATATAATAATTATAAATTTATATAAACCAATTATTTGCATATGCACTTGAAGGTTTATTAATTAGTATAAATTTTATAATTTTTAAATATTAGAAACTTTGAATAATTTATATAAAATTATGCAAATTTTAAATAAAAATAAACTTTAATATGACTTTAAGAAATGAATATTCAAACAACGGTTTTATTAATTTTAATATAGATATTATTAAAAAAATAATGTTGATTGAAAAAAAGAAGATTTTAAATATCATTGTAATAACATCCAAAACATTTTTATGAAATGTAAATTAATTACGTTACTAAAATATAGAAATTAAAATTTGAAGAGGTCATTCGAATATTTTAAAATGAGAAATTATATTGAAATGACTATATACATGCACTAGAATTAGGATAACCCAACCAACTCCATGGGATCCACTATATTATTTCTGTGCACATTGAGATTGAACATTAGTTGCTAAGTACACGACAAAATGGAATAGCATATGAAGACCTTCGTAGGGTTGTGGGCGTTGACCTACATCGTCACTCGTACTTATCAGAGCGCAGGAAATTCGTTCCTTCTATTATCATAAATAGACTTAATTTCACCGCAAACCCCAATGAAAAACATGCTTTATTCTGCCTGAGCCCCCATGAATGACAGTCTGTATAACGTGGGTCGAACCCGAAAATAAATTTTAGAACTCATGGGTCTCCTAAATCTTCAGATTCATTGAGTCAAAAGTGTCGAAAAGAGAAAAAAACTCTTTTCTTTTTATTGTTGTATCACCAGTACTTACTTATTAGGTATTGAATATTTTCAAAATTAGAAAAACAAATGAGATATAATTTCTAATCTAAAACAAAACTCTAATATTTACAAGAATATAGGATGTCTCTACACAAAAGTTTATCTTGATATTAGAGTACAAATATAAAATATAAAATTTATATGTAGCCCTAAAATGGAAATTTTAGAAATCCCATTTGTTTAAAATTCTAAATTTGAAATCCGTTAACCTCGAAATTTATCAAAAAAGGTAGAAATCTTTATAAATTATCAATTTAAGCTTCGAATAATTTTTTAGGTAGTAATTTAAGCAGATTTAAAGAAAGTGGGGAAAAGAAGAGATACTTACCGATTTATTGATATATAGTTCGACCGCTAAAATTGAGAATTCAAAGCACATGAAGTTTCAGAGGAAATTTTATATGCTAACGATTTTATGATAATTTAAATAATACTAACGATTATGATGTTAAAGATGAATATAATAAATTTATTTAAGTAGCATATAATATTCTAGAAATTGTCATATCCATTATAGCGGTGAAATTAATTAAAATTAAATAAAATATAAAAACGAGAAAATAAAATAAATCATAAATATGAAAGGTGCCAACGCACTTAACGCATAGGTACCAAATTTGGTACGTCGCTGCGTGTCTGTTCCATGCTCGCAACAGGTAAGTCAGGTAATTGCAGAATACTACGGCTAGATTAAATTTAGTTAAGAAGATCGCGAGCTGCTGCAAGCTTTTTAGTTTGTTCGTAGTTCCAAGGTCTTATTGCACAAAACTAAGAGCTAAAATGGTAAATTTATCAAACTTAAAAATAAGGGCGGATCCATGCCCAAAACTTTAAATAGAGAAGTTTGAATAATGACGATTTAAGGTGGAATAAATAAAACCTTAAAATAAGAGCAAATGATAATAAATCTATATAGTATTAATATGGTAACCCATAATACCATATTTAGTCAAATAAACTCAAGATATTAAGTGATAAGAAGTTTGCCAGCATGCATTTCGTGTTATTTTTGTATGAGGTAGATATAACATAGAAGGTTTTCAAATTAAGGCATAATTTTATTAATCCACTGTGCTACATATAATAGAAATTAGAATACCCCAGCTTTATTCAGGATCGAGAATACTGCGCATGGGTTGGGGGGAAGCCTGAATATCGAAAACATGCATTGCAATGTGTTATATTTTATCATTTATTCCAAATTGGTAATGACCCTTTCATGATGATCCGAGTAGTTCAATGAAACTGTAGGAGCAAGCAGGTTCCCATAGAGTGACAATCTCTCATCGGGACTGGAAAGAGACGATAACCGATGCCTGAAATTGGGGCTACCGAATGGATAGCGCCAATTATTATTATAGAATAACGAACTTAACAGCACAGGAGAGCAAACATGGGTACCCAATGATCTTACTGAAACGGGAGCTGCTTCTGAATCGAGCACAGATAGCCTGGATACATGCGGTGCATGAAGTTCAATTCAACTAAGAACCTCCAACGTATAGAAGATGACATCCGGCAACGGCTTATTCGCAAATCATTGTTTCGTGTAGTAGCAAAATATATTGATGAATAAATATTATTCTTATTTATGATGAATGTTGCTGTTTTGACATAAAATCTGTTGCATTTTATCGAGCTTCGGTTGATACATGTCGAATGTAGGTTCTCGAGTGATGATGTAATTATAATAGACCTCAATAGTTTAACATTGTTGGAACTCGACACCTATCTGTATAAATTACCATAGGCATCGCGCCATTAATACTAAGTCCATTTAATTGAGTCGAATGGCTTAGGTAGCCCTACCGCGCATCTCACCAGTCCGCAAACCAACTCGAGTGCTCCACAATTTTAGTACACAAAAGTATGCTCACTTTCCTCGAGTATTCACCTATGCGACACATTATCAACGTTGATTTCTCAACGGGTGTCGGATAGTAGAATAAACAATTGTATCTTGTGTTGCGTCGGGAACGACACGAAAGGGTAAAATGTTGATTACCTGTTACCCACCAATAATAATAAATCATTAAAATTATTAATTACAATCATAGTA
>CAUHTR010006848.1:0-14208 GCA_959609185.1 Schmidtea polychroa | reverse complement strand
AGGTCTTGTCGATAGCATATATTGGGAATGATATTTAAGTTTAGTGATGATTATAATTAAGTGGAAGCCTTTTTGAAAAATTTTAAAAGTATATATTAACAATAGAATAACCAGATATCTTACCTAAAACCACCATTTCGTTATTTTTTGACGTAATTAAAAAGTGGATGACATTTTAAATCCATGCTTGTTTAATCGGCAAATTAATGATTTCACTTTTTCAATCGGCTCGTAGAAATGTGTACCACAGCAAAACTTGTCACATATCTTACAGTTTTTTTCTTATATTGCACAACTTAATGCAGTACTTTTGTCGCCGACTGAGCCGAATGTGAAGTCTATAATTATTTGGATTTTCGTTTTGATTAATTGGTGAATTATTCGCATCAGGAACTGGTTTCTAGATACATTGATATGTGTAGCTTCTTTGAAGCAGACCCAGGAATTTAGGACGGTGATATCCAGAAGAATATCATAAATAACCACCTTCGTGTTGCGCATCTCCAGCTTTACAATCGAAGCATTTGTTGAGGTCCGTAAATTAAAATAAATTTAAATGAAATTTAGGTTAATAATTTAAATAAAAAGTAAGTGAAGAAAAAAGACAAATAAAAGAGTGATCATGCACAGAATTGATAATAAAAGGAAATTACGATGGAAGCAGTATTAGAAAATGCTAAAAGCAATTACGAAAGACAAGAATCCGGAAATCCGAGAAAAATCAATAATTTATAAAATCATCGAAATCGAATTGTGAAAACGGGACAGGTATAGAGTAGCTAATGGTCAACAAGATGATGGTTAGGGATTTATCAGAAAATGATTAGGAAGGGTCGAAAAGCATTCAAATGTGTAAAAACAGAAAACGTTAATTAATTAATTAATTGGCTAATAGAAAACCCGAGAGATGAAGGAAACCCGAGCTGGATAAACAAGAAGAAAAGTAAACAGACGGCTTGACACAATGATTAATTGGAAAAATGCAAGGAGAAGATAGTGCGTGTAGAAAGGCCGGACGGCCCATTTATTATCTTGGTTCGTTGGACCATTATGGGTGACAACCGAAGCAGATACGTGGAAGCAAATGTCAAGTGAAAGATTAGCTCGGTAATTACCATTTGTCATCCCTATTTTGAGGAGTATATAAGGAAAAGGAAAATCAGAGAAAATCAGCATTTTGCCTCAGCTAGGGTTAGAAGAAACCGAGTTAGGAATTGGTAAAAACGAATTAAGGAGATTAGGGAAAAGAAGATATAAAATAGGAATACTGAAAAGTGAAAAAGAATCAAATCAAGCAGAAAAAAAGGAAAACGGGGGTCAAGAGAATCTAAAGACATAAAAAGTGAATATTATTTATTTACAAAGCATCAACGCCGTGCTGAGAATCGGTCAAATGTAACTTTGATTATTGATTCTAGAGTGGTGAGAAAAGATTGTGAATTTTGTTATTTCAATATACGTTGGGTAGTTATTGTTTTGATTTAAAGAACACGAGGAGTCAGAGGCAACCGACCTAAAATAACCAAAACCCAACACATTGAATCCGCACAGTCAACAGCACATTTGTTGAGAGTGACATTACTTACTTGTTTCGTTTAAACTGATATTTAACCACCAGTTTTTTGTTTATGGTATTCCAATAAAATGATGGCTATTGATTCTGAACTCTCTAGGTACAGACTTCAGTGAAAATACCTACATAAAATTTGTGTAGTCTACCGAGCTCAGTGGTTTTTCTTTGAAGTAAATAAAAAAAAATAAATAAAAAAATAATAAATAACTAAATAAAAAAAGTATTGAGCCAATTTTAAATAGCAGAAAAGGTTGTCGCATTCAATGTTGTAACCTTTGTGTCCAAATCATTGAATTAGTCGGTGGACTACAATGTTTCTCTAACATNGTAGAGATTATTTTTTAGTAACAAAGCTCACCTGTCTGCCCACAGAACTAACATGGACTTTCACCATGGGTATACAAGGCGTTAGTCTATATAATCATGTAAACGTTTTGGAAATAGTTCGTTTCTATCTTTTCTATAGATCTGACTTTGAATTTGT
The DNA here is from genome assembly GCA_959609185.1 of Schmidtea polychroa. Taxonomy (NCBI): domain Eukaryota; kingdom Metazoa; phylum Platyhelminthes; order Tricladida; family Dugesiidae; genus Schmidtea; species Schmidtea polychroa. The sequence goes on along the minus strand of CAUHTR010006848.1, from coordinate 12,151 downwards.
CCTTCATACGATCCAACAATAGTATTATTAAACCTCGTCCAACGCCAATTTTTCAATTTCTGCAATTTTTTCAATTTTTGCATGATAAAAAAACTATATTGTAAAATAAAAAACTATTTTGTAAAATAAAAAAAACTATTTTATAAATAAAAAAGTAAATTAATAAAACATCGATTATAATATATTTGATTATAAAAAAATAAATACACTTTAATACACTTCATTAAATCCTTTTTATCGTACAAGTTGAGGTTACATAACAAATTAACAATAAGTTTTTTAACTTTTTGATATTAAAAATATTATGTTTATATAAATAAATAAAAAAGAAATTCTATAAAATAGTGATATTGTTTTTTTGTGGTTAATAAAATCCAAAAAATAATTATCATTTTATATATTTAAAAAACGCAGTTATTATAAAGGAGCGAATTATAAAGGATATTTTATGATTAAACTTATTTTAATTTTTGATAAAAATGTAAATTTAATTTACTAAATTAAATTTATGTTTCTGAAATGTATAAAAATTTTCAAAATTTGCTTTATTTACTTAGAAAGAGTTTTAATATTTATATTATTTACAAATGTATTATAAATAAATCATAGTAAAAATAGTTTTTTATTTTACAATATAGTTTTTTATCATGGAAACCCTGTATGTGAATTTCCTTCTATTCTTTGTTTTATTATACTAATTACAAAATTTAATATATAAATTTTAAAATTTTTGTTGAATTTCATTATATTGAATGTCAACTAAAATTCTAATGGTAAAATATTTAATTATATTAAAATGCAAAATCTGATATAAATTTTAGGCTATACCTATTGCTATTGGTTTGGGAGTTGTTGCTGCATCATCGGTAGCTTTGTATTATATTTTTTCGAATAAAAAGAAAAAAGTTACTTTAATTGATTCATCCGTCAAATATCCTTTGAAATTAGTAGACAAAGAAGTATGCTTAAAGAATTCTTGAAATTTCTAATTGGTTTTATAGATAATTAGTCATGATACAACAAAGTTTCGTTTTATGCTACCATCACCAGATCATATTTTAGGATTACCAGTAGGTAATATCATTCTTGTTTATTAATTAGACATTAATTTAAATAAATGCATTTATTATACAACCTTGCTATTAGTATTATCTATACAATCTTTAATAAATGTTTTTCTATTTTTAATAATTATTTCATTTTATAAATAATAAGTAATTTGGTAATTACAATGATATTTTTATGATTCTTCAGATTTATGTTTTCGTTTGAAATGAACTATGTTTTATTCTATAATCAGGCTATTTCTAATATTTTAATCAAAATCTATACTCTATTCGAAATTATTTCAAAAAATAGTTACATTATATTCATTTAAAAATTGTAATTAGTTTTTTACCACATCGTTGTTCGGTTCCTGTAAATCTGTACGATTTACATTACCTCGTATTTAAAAAACGCTTAGTAATTAAATATATGATGCCAGTACCGTATTTTCCAGAAAATGAGCCATTGAATTTTTTCTCAGAATACTTGTAAAAAATTCAATCCGGAAGTTGGGGTTTCTAAGAATTATGATTATTTTTCAGAAGATGACATGACTATTTGGATAAATGTAATTTTTTGTATATCAAAAAAATAAGACTTCCCTAAAAAGCCTTATTGCACCTATTGGAGCAAAAGTTAATATAAGACCTGGTCTTATTTTCGTGGAAATATGGTAACTGAAGTTTCCATTATTGTCATGAATGTTCGAATTTATCCAAACCAATTTCTCTCATTTTTTAAAATTAGTTTTTATACTTTAATGGTCAAATAAAATTTTAAATTTAGCGACATGAATACTTTTGGTGACATTAACCCAGTTATTCCTGAAACTTTTTTTTCTTATATTTGATAATACTTTTACAAATTCAAACTGTCATTTTAAAAGGACAGTAGGTTTATCTGGGTTAAAAAATTGTATTCATACTTTCATTTCTGAAATACAGACACATTTTATATTGAAATAATAATATATGATTTCTGTTCCTATAAATCTCATAACCATAATAATTTAACGACATAATAAACAATTACAGTCACAGATGAATATATTGCGCAAAAATTATGAATATACATTAGATACCGCTTAAAGAGAACATTTTTGGGACTTGAAAAAATGTTCTCTATAACCAATACTTCTCTATAACCGATACTTTTTAATAAGGATAATTTTAAAAATATTCAAAAAATTTTACTAACACATTTATTTTTTGAAAATAAACTCAGTTATTTTCTTTGCCTGGTTTTTTTCTTGAGTAAAATCTTCTCCAAATCTGATTCAATTGCTATTAAACTTTCTTGTAAATGGCCAGTTTTATCCTGATTTGAATAAAAAAGAACTACTTGTTGCATGCACTCAAATGCTTTATGAATGTTGGGAAGCTCAACACATTGATTGTTATCTGACGTATCAGATAGCGACAAATTTAATTCTACTTCCTGTTCGGTGACATTTTCTGTTACTAAATTTTCTTCAGCATTAATAAAATCAGTAAAGGAGTGTTGCTTTTCAAAATATTCCTCTATATCAGATGAAAATTTTTCATTTATTGCCATTCCTTCAACCACTTCGCCGAAACCAGCATGCCTAAAACAATTTTTTATAGTATTACAGCTAACTTTTGACCAAGCCGTTTTAGCCATACTAATTGCATCAAGAATACTTACTTTATATTTTTCTTCTGGATAAGAATCATAAAAATGAATCATTTTTGTAACAATTCCTTTTTTATAATACTGCTTAAAAACATTGATAACCCCGGCATCTAAAGGCTGTAACTTACTTGTGGTATTTGGAGGCATAAAAATTAGATCAATATTTGTTAAAGATTGACCTAACGGAGGATGGGAAGAACAATTATCTACTAATAAAATAATATTTTCAATACTTCTTAATTTAGAATCCCATGACACAATCCAATTTGAAAAAAAGTATTGACGTCATCCATGCATTCTGATTGTTTTTATAATTTAGGGAAGTAATATCAACATTTTTAAAACATCGGGGATTTTTTGATTTTCCAATTATTAATGGAGGCAATTTTTCACCTTCCATACTTGCACAAAATAACAAAGTTATCCTATCCTTAGATAACTGACCTCCAACGCACCTTTCTCCTTTAACCTTAATTGTTTTTATTTGGTAAAAGCCTGTAAAATAATCCCGTTTCGTCTACATAAAAATATCTTTGTTACCATAACCTTTCCTAATTTCTGGCCACTCATTTTTAAGCCACGACGCCACCAACTCATTATTTACATCACCAGCTTCTCCAGAAATAGATCCGAAACAAGAGAATGCCGAGTTTTTAAAACTGTTGGATCCAACTCATCTGTGCAAGTAAAATCTTGAATCTTTAGGTATTTTGGCAATTTGATCAGCTTTTTCAATAAGTAATACACTGTTAATGGGAATCTTTTGGATCGTTGCAGCAAATACCAATCCCTTAACTGAATATTCTAAATCATCATGAAAGATTGTTTCAGTTTCTCTGGTTGATGAAGGCCTGGAACTGTAGGCCTCAAGTATTTCTTCCCTTTTCTTGTGACAAATGGTTGATATTGATGAGGGTGATATTTTATATTTTCTGGCCAATGATGCTTGGCTTTCTCCTTTCTCAAAAAGTGCTATGATTTCAAATTTCTGTTTTGAGTGTTAGAATTGTCCTAGAACTTGATTTCATTATGGCCTAAAATTTTTAAGTAAATAATATTTTCAATTAATCAAATAACCTTTAATCAGGTTACCATTTAATCAATTCCCTTTTTAAAACAAAAATAATTAAATTATATGTTTACTGTCTAAAATAAACTGTATTTCGAAATAAAAAAATAAAAAAATATATAAAAAAATGTTCTCTTTAACCGATCATCGGTTAAAGAGAACATTTACACTGAAAAATTGGGGTAAATGCCGTTTTTTAACCAAAAAATTCTCTTTAACCGATTTTGTTCTCTTTAAGCAAGTTCTCTATAAGCGAAATCTACTGTCGTAAGATTCAATAAAAGTACTGTTTGCGAAATTGTTTTTTAGTGGAAAATTGAACATAAATAATTATAACTATTTTTACTGTTACCAAGATCAAATATGATATTTATTTTAAACAGATATTTTATACTCGTAATTAGAGAACTTTTGTTAAGGCATTCTATAATTATCATATTGTGTTCACATAATATAATATTAAACTAGAGTCTAGCTAAAGGTTACTTTGATGTTGATAATTGCTTGCGACATAAGTGGATATTAAATATATATATACAATTTAATTGATAAATTAATGTTTATAGGGCAGCATATTTACTTGAGTTACAAAATTGACGGCCAAATAGTTGTCCGGCCGTATACTCCTGTAACGAATGATAAAGTCAAAGGTTACATGGATTTGGTTATTAAGGTAGGCGAAAACTTTATAATTTTGAAATATTTTAATTTTTAAAGTGACTCATTTCTAGATTTGTTTTATTGATTTTTCTGTAAAATACTTACATTTCTCACTATTTTGACCTCATTTAGGAAGTTTTAACATGTCTTATTTGCATTAGTTTCAGTTACTTAACTCATTATTATTATTATTATTATTATTATGATTATTATGATTATTATTATGATTATTATTATGATTATTATTATGATTATTATTATGATTATTGTTATTATTGTTATTATTAATGATTTCTATTAATCTTACGAATGTGTCCGTTCAACCCTAGTCACCAGTCAGAAATGAAGAAAACTTATAAAAGTTGACCAAGCAAACCCTTCTAATTACTCATATTATATTGTGACGAATAAACTAATTGATAAATAAGGTTTTTGTTCGAAGAAATGTAATATTTTGTGTGTCGTGAAACACATAATCAATTTTAATTGTGATTAGCAGTGAATTTGTCAATATAATCAATGCGAACTGTTGCCTTCAGAACAATTGCCATTGTGTCAATTCGATATATTGGAATTTGTTGTTGTTTCATTTTGACCAATAATTTTTCAATGCTTTAGATTGATTTCGTAAATGTTAATTGAATTTCTACGAATTTTGTTATTATCTATAGTTGCATTTATCTATCAGTTAATGTATCATAATTAGATTAAAAGTAATTTGTAATATAATAATAGCCTCATAAAAGGGGCTTTTCTCATCTCAATTTCTTAAGTATCGTGTTTTTTATAAAAAAGATGACAAATAATAGAGGGGGCTCTTGATCAAGGATTTTTATGATCGAAAGAAAAATATACTCTAACAATACCAATATAATTTTATTCATCCATAATAACGCCATCAACTTTGTTCTCGGTCACAATTTCCTCGCTGACAGTAGAATCAGTGTTCTTGATTAATTTTTGCTTAAGCAAAGGCCCGAGTCGATCGTGGTTGTAAATATAAGTGTCTTTTAAAGATTGATAAGATAAAAGATATGCAGCTTTCTTAGCATTTACGATCATAGTTGATGTAATTTGAGCCCAGATTTTCGGAATCATTTTTTTTACATGTTCTTTTTTATTTTCTTATTGCGGAAAATGTAAATAATTAAAAAAAAATTTTGGAATTCGTGTTAAATCAAAAATAACGTGTAAAAAAATATAAAATTTCTTCTTGACGAAATCGTGTAAAAAAAGACCGTGCAGAATAAGATTTTACTGTTTATATGATATTTTATAAACACAAATGATGTTTTATAAACAAATCTATAAATTACACATTTTTACAGTTACTTTATTTTTATTTCTTCTACCATTGATGTATTTACTGAAGGTTCTTATTTCAATGGACATTGATATCAGCTGTTATGGGTTGTTTAATTTTTAAATATCTGATAATTTTTATTTAAAATTTTACACAATTAAATCATAATAATTGATCAATAAATAATTTTAAATATTAAATTTATTTATATTATTAAATTTTAAATATTTACTTTTAATTTATACTGACAGTCAACTCTGATCGGAGAATCAGGTCATACGCTATTATAAAGGTACTGCAATTGCAAAATGACACCAAGGATAATTTAATCATTAGTTATATTTTATATAATTACAATAAATTATAATAAAGTTGATCAAAATATAACATGTTTAATATTACTTGTTGTTCGCACAAGAAACTGTTGGTATTTGGAAAATCCCTTTAAACATATGGAAATAATTTAAATTTATTTAGATCTATCGAAAAAATGTCCATCCGAACTTTCCTGATGGCGGGAAAATGAGGTCAATATTTAGAGAATATGGAAATAGGGGATTATATTGATGTCAGCGGGCCGTCTGGATTGTTGATTTATAAAGGCAAAGGTTGACAAATTACATATTCATACGTGCCATTGAGTATTATGTATTAGGAAGTTTTCATATTCGACCAGACAAGAAAAGCGCTCCTGCTATTAAAACTGTCAAAAAAGTCAATATGATTGCTGGGGGCACAGGAATTACACCGATGCTACAGTTGATTCGTGAAGTTTTTAATGACTGTAATGATAATACTAAGTTGAGTCTTCTATACGCGAATCAGGTTTATATTGCATAGTAATAGTAGTTCTCATGATATATTGATCTAGAGTGAAGACGACATTTTGTTGCGAGATGAGCTAGAAGATATTAGAGACAAACATCCGAAACGCTTTAATCTATGGTACACTGTTGATAAGTCTAATGAAAGTGGGAGAGAGAATTTACAATTTGAGACATATTTTTATGTTTTTAATAGATTGGCAATACAGCACCGGATTCATCAATGATACAATGATCAAGGATCACATGTTCCCTCCAGCTGACGATACTATTGTGCTTATGTGTGGCCCTCCTCCAATGATCAATTTCGCCTGTATTCCCAATCTAGACAAACTCGGCTATGATCCACAACTCCGGTTCTCATTTTAAACTATATCAAATAGAACTCGCTTTTCGCTTTCAATTATTCGTACCTAACAGCAAGCTTACTAATATTTTATGGTCAGTTATATTTTAACTCATGACATTTCGTTTTTGTCAAGAGTTGGTGTATTGGTATAATTGATATAATTGCTTGACAAATTTTGATAGTTTAATTCTGACTTTCTGTACCTCGAATAATTCTTTTCGACTTAATTATTATTATTATTATTATTATTATTATTATTATTATTATTATTATTATTATTATTATTATTATTATTTATCATTATTTATCATTATTTATTATTATTATTATTATTATTATTATTATTATTATTATTATATTATTATTATTATTATTATTATTATTATTTATCATTATTTATCATTATTTATCATTATTATTATTTATTATATTATTTTTATTATTATTAATATTATTATTATTTATTATTTATTTTATTATTTATTATTATTTATCATTATTATTTATCATTATTGATTATTATTATCATTATTATTATTTATCACTGTACCAGGGAAAGTATGCAATAGAGTTGAATCAGCAATATTGTATAGTTACCTGGTACGAAGAGAAATCTTCGCGTCTCCTGCATAGTACTGATGAGAGACAAAAGCTCGAAAGTAGTCTACTATTGGGATTTGGATTGGGTATCACAAACCTTGTAATGTTTATTATGTTAGACATCCCTAAAAAGATTTTACGCCATTTTATTTATCTTATTCTAATCATATAAGAAAAAGTCATACATGCTGGTATTTGAACCCAAGCACTATAATAATGCCAATGGATGTGATAACCACTCCGCTATAATTCATACAGAATTATAATAATACTTTTAAATAATTGTTAACAACAATAAAACTATGATAGCACAATAAGAAGCTTAGACTATTTCATAATAAAATAGAATACTTTACAATAAAATCCGAAAATGAAAATCTACAAGAACTTTTAAACAAAACCAACATTTATATAATAAATTTTATTTTAATTCAAAATTCATCCGACTATTGTTGAATGCATATTGATTATCTCCTTAATATGGGAAATATGGGTGAGCATATTTATCATCTGGGAAATGCGGAATGGAAATATTCATAATTTTCTTCATCCGGAACATGTACTTCAGCATTGTTGATATTACCTATAACCGTGTTACCTATTTTATGACCAGATGCTAAACTTTTATTTTTATTTACACAATGCCTCTTGTCATCATTATTTGTTATGGCAGCGTTTCCCAAGTTTTTTTGACCTTGGCCCAGTCCGATATTTTAAAATTTTTAGGTCACACTTAGGGAAACTCTGTGTTAGGGCTAATTTTATATTTTTAATTGTAAATAATTGATGGTTTTACTTGCTATTCAAGATTGTGGTACTAAAATCATTGAATTATCATATTAACAATCAAGGTACGATTGATGTTTTAAGTTAGTGCGGTTCAATGCTATCCCCTTAGCTTTTTTGCTCTCTTTATAACCCAAAATCCTGTAGCATTTATACCTTAGGAACACACATTACTTACATCTAATCCCCTTATTCTCATCTTCGAATTTACCAATGGTGGAATCAGGAGCTCTTGAATATAATTCATGAGATGTATCATAATTCGGTGTATCCAGCAGGTTATCTTTTACCATAGCAGCTAGAATAACATCTAATTTGCATATTTTAATCTTTGAAAAGAAGTAATCAGTGTCACCTGCAAATCTATTGATTTTGCAGCTAAATTCATCTTGATACTTTTAGTATTATGAAATAGCCTTCAAGATAGCTGCAATCAACTCAATAAAGTTGCTTTCTGTTTATTGGCGGTTTCGATCGCGTATTCTTAGTGAACAAACGTTCTCTAATATGAATTTAATGAAACATAAAGAAGTCATCTGGACGACATTAGCTTTGAAAACTTCAGAATACCACCTAATGTTAAAACAACTTTGTAAAGCAACACAAACACAAAAATCTTATTAAGGTTATTTTTTATCAATAAATTTGAAAATAAGCACTTTTTAAAATTCTATATTAACTTCACTTTGTATGTTTGAATGAGCCATGTAAATCTTGCGACGGATCGAACTGAAATTTGGCAGATAGATTCGTCGCCGAGAACAATGCATTCTTTCAAAATTTCAGTTCGATCGAAGGTACTATAATTAATTTTTCAAAATATTAGTAAAATGTTCGTTTCAAAGTAATTTCTTAACTAACTGATTTTGCGTAATATTAAATATTTCCTAGCATTGAGCACGCATATTGAAATTTGATTTTTGAGAGAATGTAAAAGAGTGAGATATATAGAGTTTAAAAACTATGTTTTTACGGTTAGTTTTTTTACTTTAATCGTTTATTTTAATGAATTTGAATTTCATTTTTTAATTTTTATTTATTTTCTTCGTTGTTTTTTTATTTTCACAAATTTTTTGTTATATTTAAATAAAATTAAATAAAGTAAAAAAATTCAAAAATATGTATTTTTAATCCATTTATTTACAACTTTTCTTCTTGATTGGGATATTTTAAAAATTTGCTCTTTAAAAGGTTGTCTATCTCTGTTCTATTGTATCGGTAAAAGCATTAAGTCCTGGATTGTATTTTAAATTTCCTTTTTACATTTTAGTTTCAATAAAGCTACAAATTTGTTGAATACATAGTATGTTTTGTCACTATAAATTCATACATTTTTTATTTACCTGTGATCTGTTTTCGTTTTTGATATTTCATTTTACTTCACTTAGATCTTTTGTCAGTATAAAAATAAAATAAATATAACAATGATAAATAATTTATGTGTTCATTCAAATCAAGTTCATCATCAAACTTTTGAAACTGACGGTGGTTTTTGCATGGGTTCAAATGAAATTAATGAACTTATAAGTTGTGTATACACATGTTAAAAATTAAAATGTTTTGCAAGAAAAATTATAATTAATTACTGCTGCTCCATCAGTTACCATACTCAGGGCTTTTGCAAGATGTTTTGGCGCCAAACCAAACCTTAGGGATCTTTTTATATTCTTTTTTTTTAAAAAGTAAATTTTAAAAAAGTTTACGCAATATTGAAACTTAATTTTTCTTTCTCTGTGCCTGATGTTGATGAAAGATTTTTTTCTAGGATATTTATTTACTTTTCAATAGAAAATTGGTAAATTTTCAAAAGTTCTCTACACTTTATTTTCTTTTTTTGCGCTTTTATTTTATTAGGTTTATTTTTATAAACCATTTTTATCTATCAAAATTATTTAAATATTATTGGGTTTATAATTTTATATAATAGAAACAATTATGAAAACATTTTGTTTATTTATAAATAAAGAACTCGCCATTTATCTGTCAATTGATTCGAGATAAAACTTTACGAAATGAAATTTAACATGTTTATTTATTTCAATTTAATTTTATACAAAATAATTATGTAAAAAAACTATCAAATTGACACAATTCCAGTGCAAATCATTTCCACGGATTTTAAACTTGATGTCAATTATTATGTCTTTAAAAATAATGTTTAGTAACTAAAATCCATATGAACTATAAGTTATATGGTCAAATCACTTGTTTCGTTTTAAATTTTTATTTTTTAGCAATATTTTCTCTTATAAATATTTCAATTTTCGTGTCTGGGACAATAAAATTAAAAGTAAGGAACCTTTTGATATTGGTTTTAAAAATGTTACAAAAATTAAATTTGTAAGTATGGCATGAGAAACGCTTTACTTAGGCCCTGGAACATTTTTAGGAGCAACATCAAAAGTTTCCTTTATTTCAACGGCTTGAGTAGTATTTTTTAATGCGATAAAATCTAATAATTCTTCTCGCGCCAATGATTTTTTTTGGTCTTGGATCTATTTTTTATAAATTAGTCGAAAATTGAGAAAAACTATAAATATGAAGAGACTATATTATAGAAAAAGTTATAATATATTATTATTTTAGAAAAATATGAGTAATGAAAATGGTAATAAAAACAAATTAATAATATAAAATTAAATTTTGGCATTGCTTCTCATTACAACTGGGAAACAAACTTTGGTTTTCCACTGCTAATTTCCTTACTAAAACCTTTATCATATAGTTATTTTGAAAAATTAAGAAATTATTTTTATTAATAAATTTGAGTGATGCGCACGGCTGTGTTGACAGGATCCGGAATGTTGTCAGTCTGCAATATCAATGTAAATTGAGATTACTTACATAATACTAAAATATTTTCTCATTTATTAATTCGATATCTATTTTACATAATTTCGTGAAATAATATACAAAAAATAGATAAATTTTTTCTGAAGCATAATCTTTACCAATAATATTTTATATTAATAAATTATATTTTACTGGATGCATCATTTTTTCCACCGCATCTTTTATATACTTAATAAAAAACGAATAATAATTAAGTGAAAGTAATTAAATTGAAGAAGTATTTAATTTCCAGATTTAAATAGATTTAAATAATATAATTAAAGTAAATAATAAAATTATAAATTAAAATAATAAATAAATGATTGAAGATTAAAATATAAAATATTTATTGAATGCTTGTGTACGAATATTCCCTATTCAAATATTAACTCATGCTTGCGAAAATATCCTCTAAGCTAAAAACAGTGATTGTTTTAATAATTGAGATTTTTGTGTTGTGTTTAAAAATATAGTTTTGTTTTGTTTTTAAAATATGGATGTAATTAATTTAAGAAACCAAACTTCTAATAATCTATTTTACATAATTTCGTGAAATAATATACAAAAAATAGATACATTTTTTCTGAAGCATAATCTTTACCAATAATATTTTATATTAATAAATTATATTTTACTGGATGCATCATTTTTTCCACCGCATCTTTTATATACTTAATAAAAAACGAATAATAATTTCAACCATAACTTATAAATTATTATCTCAAATAAAATTTTGGATCAGGTATGTTTTATCCCCCGACGGTTTTATATTTTATCAATCGATAAACAAAATACCAAATAGTGCTAAAGGTTTTTTCACTAACTGATAGCAATATCATCTTGTGTTCCCATATGCTCCGCGTCTCCCGGTTTTGCTATTGTAGATCTCAAATGTTTTAATATTTAATCTTTCTAAAAATTTTGTAATTATAACTAGTGCTTAATCAGAGTCCTCTTCTAAAATCCAATTTATACATATAAACGATTTATATGCGAGGATATAAACAAATTGTCGATATGAACTATGT
>CAUHTR010006847.1:0-14212 GCA_959609185.1 Schmidtea polychroa | reverse complement strand
TTCGCATGACCCTTTAAAGACATATTAAATCATATCGATAATTATATCCTTCATAGTTGATATCAAATGTATGAAATTTTAATTTTGTTCCTAAATCAGGTTGGCATTTACATTAGACGCTAAATCTACTAGAACCCATATTTGTGCATTGAACAGTCCGAGATAAGTATTTATCCTAACATCAAGCAAAGCCACAAACACATTCTAGTTGCGATACTGTACTTGATTTTCTTTAAACACATATTATATTACAAAAATATTTAAACAAATCTTTATATATATATATATATATATATATATATAACATGAAAAGTCTTTTAATAAATCTCATATGTTAATTATGGCATAACTTTTTAATTTCATAAAAGTTTGAAATAAAATGTCTTGGTTGAATATCGCTCTATAATCTCTCTATATCATTTAAGATATATTAATTTATATATGACTGTCTGAACGAGATCTTTTGGATTAAAGCCAAGATGGTTATTGGTTGACAAAGATCACCAAACATGGGAAATCGAAAAGTTGACTTGAAAGATTAATAAGTCCTTCTGTAATTGTTTCCAAAGTTAATGAAAATGTATATTTCACAAATTCCTTCACAGCTTTCCAACTCACTCACAGTTTACTACACAAAATTAGACTACGACTTCCCGTACTATGACAATGTTTAAGTCCACAAAATTCATCAACTGCTGTGAATATTTAGTCTCTTTATACTGTAGTGTTTCCTAATATTTTCTAACCGTCCTAATTAATTATGTTAAAATTTGGAAAAAAGATTTCTCTTATCATTTCAAAAAGCGTCATTTTCTACAACTATTATTAATATTTATAGAAGCTTTATAATAACTGATGTTATATTTCAACTATTCAACTGACTTCTTCTCTTTACCTTTCTAATTCTTTTCCTTTTCTTCAATTGATGTTATTATTAATCAAACAATTCAAATAAAAATAAAATACTCTTAGAAAATGAAGAAAGATTCATTTAGAAAGTAATAGACTTACTTGTGCGATTGATAACTGAAGTTAAATAATTAAAATTAATTATTATCATTAATATTAATTAATTTAAAAATTAAAATTTGTAAATTATATGCAAAAAGAAATGATTTCAATTAAAATGAAATGAAAAAATTTATTAATTTTAATTAGTTTAAATTAAATTTTCAATTATTCTATTAATTTAGCAAATATTTCATAAACTATAACTAGACATTAAACATTTTTTTCGTAATAAAGATTTGTATTAGATATACTATTAACAATTTTATATTTAAAAATTTTTGTAACATTAGGTTTATAATTAATAAAATTAAAATTTATATTCAAAGACATAAAATTATGAATTTTTAGTTGAGACGGTTGAGACAATAATTTGATACGATCAGATGAAAAATAACAAATAATTTGTTAACGGACAAAATATTTGCAGTGATCCTTGTGGGAACATAAGACCAATATTTAAAATATATCCATAAGAAAATCCAGCAGGTTTGAACAGTACTGATGCTTCAATTTTTATTTGATGATTGAATTCGAATATTGATAATGCCTGAGTATATCAAGAATAGGAAAATTGGTGTTGATCTATAATGAATCTAATATAGAAGCGAGACAGTGGCATGTGTGACGACCTGAAGTTTCGAATATTGTAATATTGAGTTTTTAGAAACGAATCATCTTCGGAGGAAACAGACTTTCGTCAAATTGATAAAATTCCATGGTTTTGCATACATTTTGAAATAAAAGATAGCGATGTTTAAAAATGGATATTTAAACAACGTGAACTAATTTACTTAATTTAATAATGCATTTGTGATTTAATCATTAAATTAATATATTTATTAATTGGAAAGTTCGAAGCACTAAAAATCCTTTAAATCAAGTTTCAATTTGTTTCGCTCTCAATGTTATGTATGAGCTCTGTGAAGTATTCTAATTTTTGTTAGCTTTTTGTGTTATATACACTGAAAACTATATAAAAGGCAAATAAATATTGATAATTGATAATTATAGTAGTTGATAACTGGTAATAAAATAATCAAATATCTCGTTAAGTTGGATTTGTGTTATATTAGATATTTTATAAACGATAAATTTATATTTCCATACAATGCTATCTTCGACTTATTTCCTAAAGATTTTATTCACAAAAACATTTATTGGCGTTTTTTGAAAATGATGAACTTAATATAAAACCAAATTATTTCAAAATTTCTTTACTTATTACTTTTTTCTTTTTTGACATTTTTTTTATAAAAAAGAATAATTCTAGAAAATAATATTGTTGTGTTTCTAGTTTTTAGTTATTTAAATTAATCAATTTAAAATGATGGACCCATTATTTCTTTTATCATTAAATTATCGTCAAATTTGATTTTTGATCAATTTTTTGGAAAGTAATTATAAATAATTTTATTGAAATAGAAAATTGATGATTTTCTTATCCTTTCAAATTAGTAATTAGCACTATAAATCATTATTTTAATTAAATATTTAGAAATTAAATTATATTCTATAACATATTTTCTATAAATATTTTAGAATTTCAATTAATATGTTTAGAATTGTAATTAATACTGTCTTCATTAAAATTGAGACAGCTACACTCATGCTTTTTACTTAAATTTCAACGACGTTCATTAGAAAAGTTTCCTTATATATATATATATATATATATATATATATATATATATATATATATATATATATATATATATATATATATATATATATATATATATATATATATATATATATATATATATATATATATATATATATATATATATATATATATATATAACAGGTTTGAATTTACCTTTTAAAAAATATTGTTTCAGTACATAGTTCCGTTTTTAATGAAAAAGCTTTAAGTAGAATAATTTCAATCTTTTGATAATAATTATTTCAATTCTTTAAAATAAAGATTAAAAAAGCAATTTTACAATAAAAAATTTTTTAATTGTTAATAAAATTTTAAATTTCATTAATTAATAGAAAATTGTCTATTTTTATTGATTAATTGATTAAAGTACATAATTTTGAAATAATATTTTCTGGCTTAAATTCTAAATCAATAATATCAGAAACAACAATTAAAACTTTGCAAACATAATGTAATTATATTCTTCATTAAGGTGATGAAGAATTTTCATAAAAAATGACATAGCGGAGCAATAACGAGGAGCGCGACGTTTTCGTAACATTTCATTAAAACGTATCTAGAACCAAAAATATAAAGTTCTTAGAGCCGGCGACGATGTTGATGATATTGTCACACTTTATTAGTTTAAATGCATACCGCTGGTTACGTATTATACCGGTAACATTCTTGAACTACTACATGTATAGACTGTGCGGTTGAGGTTAAGTGATTTTTGGCGCTTAGTTTATTTAACATTTGGGCATTATAGGTTGTTACAGTAAATTAGCAAAAATTAAAAGTGTATTAATTTTATTATTTGCATGGAAGACAAAAAATCAAATTATCTTTATTCTCCAAGTCGACAATATGATTCCAGATTCTCATGTCTTAGTAAAGTTATGAATAAATTGGAATTTTGTTAATAAATCACAAAAATAATTAATCAAATTTTAGCGTTATTAATTTATCTAACCCCATTCTAATTTCTTAACAAGACTGAAATTTGATTAATATCTGAATTTTATATCTATGAGTTATTTTAGATTAGAATTTTTACTACTTTCCTTCATAAACTAAATCATAACGTCCAATGCACGGATCATGAATTACTTGGTTTCTCTTTTTTTTAAATATTTTATATGCACATTACCTAGACATAATAATATATAAGAAAAAACTGCATTTAGAAATATAAATTTTCAAATTTTTTGAATAGATTAAATAAATTTTTAAAATATATAAAATGTAAAAATAATTTTCATTCTAAACATGTAATATAAATTTAGTACATAAAAATAAAGCTGACGCAATTCCGATAATCACCGAATGGTAATAAAAATAAAAATAAAAATAAACATATTTCTGTCATACTTTAAATTAAATGACGATTTTTTGCTTTGATTTTCTTGAAGAAAATAACAGGGGATTTTTCTTTTCACCAAACATCATTGATAATCATAAGTCTGCTGTATTTATTTTTAGATTCAAATTATACTATTTTATAAAATATACGGCGAGGAAATAAAATTTATTATTTAAACCAGCTTGACTTTTATGAAAACACAAAATCGTATTTCATTTTTACGCAACACGTGAAAGATCTTTACATATAAATTCCTTAAGAAATAGAAAAAAATTAATTACTATTAGTGACAGTAAAATCTAGCTTGAACTAATTTTAATATTGTTGAGAATATTTAAATAATAAAATAAAATAATGATTACAATGATAAAGTGATTCTTGGAAAATGGATAATAATAATAAGAATGTTGTTCCAGAATTCTCAACTAGATCAATTCATCCGATTATCGAAACCAGAAGCAGTGACTAAATTGTCATAATTTCTAAGTTATATTTAATAGTGCTATTCCGTACGAAATTTTGTAATAAGCATTCATTAACCTCGATTGCAATATTAAATCATTTTGGATCTTTGTAAATTTGTAATCAATTGTGCCGATCAATACAATGTTATATTGTCCGTTAGTGTGGTCAACCAATGCACGCTTTAAAATAAGGATCAATAATTGTAAATTTCCTGACAACTTTAACAATATCCTTGTAATTTATTGCATTTTTGGTACTTAGAACAACAATATTAACTAAGAATAAATTTAAGAATAAACCTTTCCATTATCCAACAATAAAAACCCTATTTGAACAAATAGTGTTTAAAGCATTCTTCACAAATAGAAATTTTCCCTACAAAACTGGTAAAAAAAATCAAATTTATCCTACATTTCACTATTATACATTTAACATTTCATTTATTTTACATAGGAAAATTAATTTTTAATTTAAAGCCAAAATAAAATAAATGAAATTTTTTAAAGAACCTGTGAAAAGTGAACAAAAATAAAAGATTTTACTGACACACCTAATTAAGTTTTAAAAATTTGAATTTAAATATAAAAATGAAATGAATTTATCGGCGAATGAGTTTAGTAATGACAATAATGATATATTGTTGGGTTGGTTTAGAGTAGTGCAAAAGAAATTTAAACATACATATAATTTAGTACAAATCAATAAAATTACAGTTACAACAATCGGTTCCATCTAAAGATTTATTATTCATTTTCACAGAGTGATCACTCTTAAATAGTAATGTATATTGCACAACAACTAACACATTGTATTAGAATTACGCAATATACTCTGAACTGCTTCACATTTGGTCTTTAGTCTCTAATGCAATATCATTACTATACAAAACTTAAAACTTCACAATTAATTAATTATTTGAAAAATTAAAATTGAGATTTTTGGGAGAAACAGTGAAAAATAATGAGATGATTACAAATTTAATAATATATAATAAAATGGGGGTCAGCATAAAAAGATATTTAAAAAATACAAATTAATTAAAAATAAATAATTAATTTAATAGCCTTATGGGAAACCCTAGCCATCTGGAGAACCTTAGCAATAAAGGAGAAAAATAATGAGATTATACTTTCCTCAAAAGTAAAAAAAGGGATGAGATTTTCTTAAAAATTAGATTAACCGAACAGGATCTTTGAGCAGATAGAAGAGCAGAGAGGTTACCTGTCTAATTATTTTGTTAAAAACAAAAACCACTTACCTAATCGTTTTGTTGTTGCTTATTTAATTTTTTTGTTTGCAAAAATTTGTAGAAGAGAAACTGGCATAAAAACCAAGGACACTGGTTGGCAATTGCCAGCTGGTTGAAGGTAACATGTAGTTATTCTCAGAGTTATTCAAAAAATAGACAAAGAAAAGAGAGTCAATGTGGAGTCAATAAATCAAATCAAATAAAGTTGTACCAAAAAATCGCGAATTTCCTTGTATTTTTATTTCAGTCTGTTTTTCAAATTTAATGTTCTATTTTTCAATATAATTGTGCATATATTTTTTTTTTTACATTTATTTTTTTAATTAATATATTAATTTTTAAAATATATAAATATCATATTAATGCACCTTTCAACAAAAATTAATTAAAAGTATTGCATATAAAATCTTACTGATATTTTCCAAAAAAGCTTAATTTTTAATCAACGGTATTCTGTCAATTCACAAAAAATACCGCGCACCAAAAAAAAACTTTTGATATTAAATGAATTCCGTTTACTAATTGATCATGAATGATTGATTCGAAAAATTTTCCATTACGAAATTTTTTTTTAATTTCACCTAAACAAAACCATTTACAAAATTCCAGTAAATTGTTTACAAAATAATTAAAAGAAATTTAAAATTAAATTAACTTTAATTATTTAATTTCCAAAATTCAATGATTATTTTTTCTTTTAGCCAAATTAATTTTGAAATTTATTTGCTATCAAAAAGTTATTGTTTTAATTTCACTGACTAACTTTCAAATAAATTTTAATTTATTTAATAGCATTATGTCAATTAGAAATGTTTCAATACCATTTCAATTTTCTATCCTTTTATTAATTTTAATTATATTTATATTACAAAATAATCAAAATTCATCTGGTATTAATATTTAGAATTGTTTATTACTTTAAATAAAATACAAATTATTTAAAAATAAAATATTTACGAAATAGAGTTGGAATCCTGAAAATTCACCGTGGATCGAATACGTGTTCACAAAAAAGTGAGTAAAGCATAAAAATATAAAATCGATTTTAATTAATTTAGATTTTCAAAAATAGTTGAGAAAGTTGAATTATTGAAAAATAATAAAGAAAATACGAAAAGCTTATAAAACACATTAATTGATTAACGACAAAGTCATTTATGTAAACAAAAACGAATTTAAACAAGAATTTCGAGGAAATAGTAATTTAGACAAAGTAATTAACACTAAACTTACCACAACGGGTCAAATAACCATTTTTAAACTTCCTTGCAAAATTTCCTAGATACAATGTTAACTAATGTTATCTAATGTATTTTGACGATGAAAACAAATAATTAAATTTAAAAAATTAAAATTCTTAAAATTTTGTTTAGGAAGTTGAAAAGGATATTTTTGTCCTATTATGAAAAAAATTTATAAAGTAACTATTGATGAGAAAAATACCAGGAGAATTACATAGAAGAATTGAAAAGAATACAACGTTCAACATCAGCCTTTAAAAGGTGCGAAAGTCAATCTTATTGAACTCTCTTGATAAATCTTATCCCGATTACAATTACATTATAAATTTTAACAATATTTAGCCGTTAACTTCCGATAAAATTAGTTTTCATATAAACTTTAGGATTTTTAGTAACCATAATTTCTTATAAATATTTTTTGATAATGTTTGTTATTATAATTTAATATAATTTTGTAATAATGATCGTTTACAATTAAATTAGTCACAAGAAAAATATTAATTTTTTTGAATAAATAGTTAAACATACATGGCAATGATAAGAGAGCGACAATCAAACATTCTTTTCACTATATATTTCGATAGTTTTCTTGTCATCATCAGTTAGGATATAATAAATATATAAATTAAGGATTTTTAAACAAGTTAATTGTCTTAATTATGAATTATATAAAAAATCTTTTAATAAAAACATTCCAGTCTTTTAAAAATTATAATTCAAATAATATATTATTTTTTAAATTTTAACATATTGAATTTAATTTAGTAATTTATTAATTATTTAATTTAACAACAACATTCGATACATACAATATACAAAAAATTATTTAAAAACATTTAAAACACAAGTATTCACTGCATTCTGCACATTAATGAGAATTCGTTAAAAGAAATACTGAATAAATTAATTAAAAATAAGCAAATTGATGAAAATTTGTTTAAATCTATTCGCCCAATGGGGTTACTACCAGCAAAAAATGTATGGACTTCCAAAAATCCATAAAGATGGCGTGCCTATGAGACCTGTTTTATCCATGATCCAAGTATAAAATAGCCAAATTTTTGGATGGATTATTAAAACCATTAATACGATCAGAATTCGAATGTAAAGATAATTTTGAATTTGTTTCCTGCATTGCACAATATGATAGACAAAGTTTGGATAAAATTATAGTTTCGTTTGATGTTTGTAGTCTGTTTACTAATATACCATTGGTTGAAACAATTGAATTATGTTGCTTGTTATGGAATGAAAACATTTCTAAAAATCATATTTTGGATGGAAGAACATTTCGAGAACTTCTTGAATCTGCTACTTCAAAAATCAATTTTCTTTTCAATAATGAATGATATCAACAAATAGATGGAGTTACTATGGGTTATCCTTTAGCGTCAACGATGGCTTCAATTTTTTTAGCATGCTTAGAAAAGAAAATTGCATCTTTCCAATGTATGAAACCAACTGTTTATAAACGGTATGTGGATGATATTTTTCTTATTTTTCTTATTTGTATTTGAAAATCAGAGGCATGTTGATCCGTTTTTGCATTATATGAATAGTCTATATAAAAAAATTGTATTCACAGGTGAAACGGAGAAAAAATTATCACTTGCTTTCTTGGATCTGTTAATACAACGCAAAGAGAAACACTATGAGACAGAGATTTATAGAAAACCAACTGATACTGGTCTCTATACTTCATCCAAAAGTTTTTGTG
Source organism: Schmidtea polychroa (assembly GCA_959609185.1). NCBI lineage: Eukaryota > Metazoa > Platyhelminthes > Tricladida > Dugesiidae > Schmidtea > Schmidtea polychroa. The sequence goes on along the minus strand of CAUHTR010006847.1, from coordinate 5,524 downwards.
AATTCAAGTATAAAAAAAATATGGTGAAGGATTTGATTTATCGTTAATGGTCTTTGTCTTCTACTTTTGTAAATTCAGTAAAAAGTGTTGAAAAATTGGTTGAATTGTTAATGAAGAATGATTATTCAAAATCCTTTTTATTAATTATGGTAAAAGAGACTGTTGTAGATCCATGTTTGAGAAAATATGTGTGTAATTTTGTTGAGCGTTAAATAAATTACATCGCGTGGATAAAGATGATGAGCCTAAATTTGTGTTATTATTGCCGTACTCAGAAAATTTTAAGGACTATAAAAGAAGGATAAGAAAGCAGTTAGGGAATTTAAACTATAAGATAATGTCAAATTCATGGAAAGTACGCAACATGTTTATTAATAAGTCTAAAACTCCAGTCGAATTGTTTTCTGATCTCGTTTATCAGTTTACATGTAATGGGTGTAATGCCACATACATTAGAAAGACTTCCCGTCATCTCTGTATTCGAGCTCGAGAACATTATATACCAATATTAGTGAACACAATAAGTAAAATAGGTATGTCGGATTTTAAAATTTTATTAAAAAATTTCGATAATTATTGGGAACGTGTTATTTTTAAGGCGTTATTGATAAAGTCATTGAATCCGAAACTTAATGTGCAGAATGCAGTGAATACTCCTGTTTTAAATTTTTTAAATAATTTTTTGTATATTGTATGTATCGATTGTTGTTGTTAAATTAAATTATTTTTTTGTTTAAATTTTCTAAATTCAACTGATTTGTTTAATGAAGTTAAAATTTTCATTAGTGAAGTAAATTTAGTAAGTAAATCCACATGAAACACTTTTGATAAAATTCGAGTGCCGCCGTTTAAATGAAAGGGTTGACATCGGTTAATTCGTAAACCGATAGAATTAAATTCAAAGATGAAACTTTGCATAATTACTAAAATTAATTAAAAAAAGAAACAAAATTATATTATCCTAAAATAAATTTTATAATTTACTTAGAAATATTTTTTCTATTTCGTTTAGCTTTTTTTTTAGAAACATAGAAAATAATTTTTATTTAAAATTGCTAACACTTAGGAAGTGTGTTGTGTAAATTTTCTAGGGTTACTGGTTAATCTATCGAAGAATCTCCTAAACGCCTTCAGAAATATTAACTTATACTATTCCTGTACTCACGAAAATAAAATTATCGGAGAAGTACACAGCGGTCGAAAATCAATGAGCGTGTGATCTGCTATGAAAGACATACTCCTCATTACATCTTATCTTACGAGTTAAAGTTCACTAATCATGATTGGGATTATAAATCTTTTTCTTGATAAATTACCATTTAATGTCCTTTTCCAACAACCACTGACAAACCCTGGCCTCTAAACAGTCCTAAAATGGACCGATCAAATGACCAGTTACTTATTTAGTCGCCGGTCAATCCATAGTTTTGATCTCTCATATAATTTGGGTTGCCGATAAATAGCATTGAAAAAAAAATAGAAAAAAGAGAACAGAGCATAAATATTTATTTCATGAAAACATTACCATTCAATTACCATATCACATAAATTTATTCATCCACAAACATAAAACATGTAACAAAATTCTAAATTGCAGGTGTTATCTAATTAGGTAGAAAAAGGTCTTATTAATTTTGGTGCCCGCCACGCATTCTTTGCCACTATGAAATAACTTCAGTGCCTTTCGGAATGAAATCGCATATATACTTTGATACCGATTGATTTATCCATTTTATTTTTAAATTAAATTGAATCAATTATTTTGAAATTACTTTATTTTTCAACACGACACCATGCGCGTCATTTATTAGTTTAAAATAACTAGGTTGTTTATTAAATTAATTCTTCTATTTTAATTTATTATTAATCTACTTGCTATTTTCTTGGACATTTGTCTAAATTTAAATTAATTTATTTTCTTTTATTTTCCTCTTATATTCTATACTCGTTATCATACCTCCTACGTGTATAAATACGAGTCATAACTTTTGTCTTCCATAATTTTTCATATTTTTATTTTATTATTTAACTTTATTGGCGTTCAACAAGAGAAGTACAAAAATGAGGTGAAAAATCAATAAAAACACAAAATTCACAATAATAATTTAAAGTACAAAATATCAATTAAAAAATCAAAAGAATTAAAAATGAATATTTTCCGGGGGAAACTAGTATGAGCGGATGCCGAACAATGAGACGAGTTCAAATATAATAAAATAAAATCAATGGAAGCCCCTAGAAGGAATTAATTACAAAAAACTAAAATTAATTAAAAAATTAATTAGGCAATGGAGAACCCGAGCTAATGGGAAACCCGAGACAATGGAAAACCTGAGCGATGTGAGAGAATCTGAATGGTGAATCAAATCAGTAGAAGCAATTAAATTAGCCGATGAATAAAATAATTGGGGCAAACCGTCAAAGGAGACGGGTAAATTCCTCAAAGTAATTAGAGCGACAAGAGGAAGCTCCGGGGGGGAAATTGGATCCGAACTAATTTGACACAGTAAAATCAAAACACGAGATGGGTATAAAAGCGACTGGCAAGTAAACAGAATTGCCAGGAGGTCGAAGAAAAGTAAACGAACAAAGAGTGAACAAAGAAAAATTTGAACTTAGTGATAACTAAATATTTTAGAATTGAGCGTTCCAGAAAGGGACATCTCCGGTTGGAAGATTAATCCCTGCGCAAGATTTAGATTGGTATTGAAAAGTGCAGAGCAAAAGAGTTGTTTAAAATGTGGTTGTGTCAATAAAGAGTAATCAAAGTGTAATTGTATTAGTCTCGAATAAAGATTTTGTGTTGGGTTGTTTAACTTATTTTCAAAGGGACACCAAGGAGTCAAACCGTGCTACCGACTTGCACAAAATACCCAACAACTTGTTAGTCTTTTTCTTTTGAGATTGCAAACATTTTAAATGCATTATTTCTTTCTTGACTATGTTGGTCTTCTAGCGTTTCACCATTTTAATTATGCACGTTTAACGATCATCACTAATTTACATACTTTATTTTGTATAACTTAATATACGATCATATATTTAAATTCGATTTGATGCGAATGCATGCGTATGTTTTTTCAACGCATTTTAACAAATTCTAAACATTTTCAAGTTTTAGCCCACCAAAACCCTAGTAAAATTGAATTTTTAATTTTATCTACCAATCTTTTCCAAACATGACCACATAAAAATAAATTCAGTTATTCACCTAAATATCACACTCTGCTAACGAAGAACTAATGGAACCTAGAGATAAAGCAGAAAAATATGTACATTTCCCGATGCATGAATGCATGCTTATTTTGGTGGGCTAAAACTAGAAGATGTTTAGAATTTGTTTAAATTCGTTGAAAAAACATGCGCATGTATTCGCATCAAATCGATTAATATTATTTTAATATCAAAAGTATTACGACTTTTCTGATTTTTGAACGGAATAAAATTTAATTAAAGAAAGAAACCTTAGATTTAATCTTTATACAATTTATTTTCAATTTCAATTATAATTTTGCTTTTTTAAACTTTAAATCATATTTCTAAATCATATTTTTATTTTCATTGCCAATTGAATTCATTTCATAATAAATATTTTTATTTGTAACTGATCAGGAAATATTTTTATTAACATTTCATAATAATTAATTTTTCTCTAAATTTTTTAAAAGAAAAAATTATTATAATCAACAATTGGAGGGGGGTAATTAATTTAATCTAAGAATTAATTAAAAATTTTGTTTTAAACATTGTCTGCAATTTCTTTCAAGAAATATTAAATATATAGAAGTTAATCTGGTTATCATGTATTTGTCTTTATGTAAAGGAATAATTGAATGGAGCAGTATTTATTTCTGACATGGGCTTAAAATTTCCCAAATGTCCATTATCATTTTTTCTCATTTTATACAATTTTACTAGAACAATATATTTGAAAATAATGAAATAAAGGTATTTAGTTGTGTTACACTTATTACAAAAGAAGGATAGAGTTAATTAAAATATAATTTAATGAACAGATAAAGATCTGCTGAAATATCGCTTAAGGCAGAATTTTATTTTACACACGCTGTGAATTTACAATGCTGGGAATTTCTCTAAACGGATACATCCCGTAATTAGTATAAGCAATTCACCCTGTCCCATGAAAATACATAATACAAATATTCTAATATATAATTTAGAAAATTGAATGATATTTTAAATTTTGCAATTTATTAAAATAACATGTAATTTAGATTGATTTTAATTAAAAAAATTCAAAAATTATTCGTTGTTTTATTATAATAAGTATTCAGTTTCTTGGTAGCAGAATATTGTAAATGATATATAGTAAATGAATAAGAATATTATATATATATATAACTAGTCTACTATTGGGATTTTCACTGGGTATCACAAAGCTTGTAATGTTTATATTATTTTAATGTTAGACATCCGTAAAAAATTATTTTACACCATCATATATATAGCTTTTGGCTCTCATCAGTACCATGCAGGAGACACGAAGATTTCTCTAATTTTACGCCCTTAGCCTCATTGTTGACTTATTTCCTAATAGGCTGTAACATTTAGGACGTAAGAAAACTCATTCACTATATCTTAACCCTTTACTATCATCCTTACACTTGCCTATAACTGAATCAAGTCGCCTGGAATATAAAGGATGAGAAGGATCGTAATTTGAAGTATCTAAAAGGTCATTCCGAAATCATCGCTTGTAATAATATATCTAATTTTTAATTTTTAACCTCTAAAAAGAAAGAGTCGGTATCACCCGCTACTAAATTAATTTCACAATTATAAATATCCCGATATCGTTGTAGCTCTATATACTGTAACTGATACATCCGTAGTTTGGATAGATCCAGTACTGATTGTCCGATGTAGCTGGGTCTATCCAAATGTTGGGGTTCAACAAGAGAGGCACAAAAATAAGGTGAAAAATTGACAAAAACACCAAATTCAAAATAAAAATTTAAAGTACAAAATATTAATTAAAAATCAAAAATTTTAAAAAATGAATATTTCCTGGGGGAAACTGGTATGGGCGGATGCTAAATAATGAGACGAGTTCAGCCATAATAAAATAAAATCCATGGGGGGTCCCTAAAAGGAATAAATTACAAAAAACAAAAATTAATTAAAAATTAATTAACTAATGGAAAACCCGAGCTAATGGGAAACCCGAGCTAATGGAGAACCCGAGCTAATGGGAAACCCGATACAATGGAAAACCCGAGCGAATTGAGAAATTCAATTTCGGGAAGGCAATTAATTTAGCCGGATAAAAAGCGCCGTCAAAGGAAATAAACAAATTCCTTTCAATTAAATTAGACCTCCAAGAGGAAGCCCGGGGGAAATAGAACCAAAAATAATTGGAAAAAATAAAATCAATTAACAAGCGAGTATAAAAGCAACTGACAAGAAAACAAAATGCCAGTTGGTCGAAGAAAAGAAAACAGAAGTTGACGAGAGTGAAAAAGGAAATATTAAAGTTAGTCGAAAGTAAACCATTTAAAAAAAA
>CAUHTR010006846.1:0-14221 GCA_959609185.1 Schmidtea polychroa | reverse complement strand
NTTTAAGATGTGCTATAGATTCCTATCATACGATGACTCATCACATTTTTAGAACAAAGACAATGACTCACCCAATGACTCACCTTATTTTTAGAATGATTACGTCATATTTTTAGAATGATGCCTCTTATTTTTAGAACGATGCCACATATTTTTAGAACGATGCCTAATATTTTTAGAACTATTACGTAATCGACGCCTAATATTTTTAGAACGATGCCTAATATTTTTAGAACGATGCCTCATATTTTTAGAATGATTACGCCATATTTTTAGAACGATGCCTCTTATTTTTAGAATGATTACGTCATATTTTTAGAACGATGCCTCATATTTTTAGAATGATGCCTCTTATTTTTAGAATGATTACGTCATATTTTTAGAACGATGCCTAATATTTTTAGAATGATTACGTCATATTTTTAGAACGATGCCTCTTATTTTTAGAATGATGACTCATCCGATGACTCATCATTAATTTAGAACGATGACTCATACGATGATTCATCAATGTCACTATAATTTTAGTAATAAAGACATCTATTTTTAGTAACATTTTAAATCTATTTTTAGTAACATTTTCGAACCAATGTTTTAATTATCGATTACGTAACTTATCATTATTATTGGGAAAGATCTTAACGCACGCGCGAAAGATGTTATTATTATTATCATTATTATTATTATTATTATTTTTTTTACTCCGAGTTTATCCGACAAGATATTCTGTCCCCCTAAGGGTAATGGTCACAAAGGTACTGCTAAAACTTTAACATATTATTACACACAATGTATAAAAAATATTATTAGTGTCCACACATGCTACAAGTTAGTATTCCCATCGATAGCATCATCTTAAAGTCTAGTGTAAGATCTATCTAATGATATATTATTATAATTGGTAAAGATGTTATTATTATAATTATTATTTATTATTATTATTATTATTATTATTATTATTATTATTATTATTATTATATTATTATTATTATTATTATTATTATTATTATTATATTATTATTATTACAAATATTAGTCAAAAATATAAAATATTTTACACACACATACACAACTTATTAACCATTATTATTATCAATATTAAAAACCTAAAATATTTTCTACACACATACACAACCCATTAACCTTTATTATTATTATTATCTATATTATGATTATTATCAATATCAGTCAAAAACCTAAAATATTTTTTACACACATATACAACTCATTAAACTTTATTATTTATTATTATTATATTATTATTATATTAATTATTATTATTATTATTATTATTATTAGTATTATTATTATTATTACTTATTGCAAATATTAGTGAAAAACTTAAAATAATTTTATACACACATTCTATATACACATACTTGTTTAACATGGGTGTATATACTCAGAGTTTATCCGACAAAATATCTGTCTATTCTCAAAATATTCTGATGATATATTTGAAATCTACTTGAAAATTATTGTAAATATACTGAAATTTAGTTTGAAAGATATATCATGTTATAATGGTTATAATTAGTTTGAATCGATGAAGAATTATGATCAATCAATGAGATATTATCATCTCTAGTTAGGTATTTGATGATACATGTGGTTAAATATTTATGTATTTCTAAATTATTTTTTTGATCTTTTAGTGGACTCTTTGAATTTAGCTACTAAATTATTTCAATGGAAAAATGTCTGTAACAATTAAATAAAATTCATATTTTGAAGAATTTTCTATGGATTTTAAGATATATTAAAGGGCTCAAGTGGGTGAAATTATAGTCGGTTGGATTTAATGAGGGTTAAGATGGTAATATATACGATTTAAGGTGTTTTTAAGGGGTAAAGATATTTGGTGAGGGATCGGTTAATGTTTTGAATATTTATATATTCTTATTGGTAAAATATCAAATTTTCAAGTAAAATTATATCGTTTTAGAGGTTGTGATGAATGTTATTGCACAGTAATTTATGTTTCAGAACCAGTCTTTATTAATTATCCACGGGTTTTATTAATGGGTAATGATTAATTTACTTGGTTTTGACAATGAGATATTTGAAATCTTTAGAATTAATTGATATCAATGGTTATTGCTTTAAATTATTTTTATTTAAGAAGTTATTTTATTCATTTTGGGGATATCGTTGACAAAGCTTGAGAAATATTAACTTAAAAGAATTGGAAAACAACTAAAGAAAAGTGATCTTTGAAGGAAATTTATGATTTTAATTAGATTTCTAGAAATTAAATCGGTTGAATATCAGTTAATCTATTGAAGGAATATTGTTATCGGATGGATAAATCTTTCAATGATATTTTCCTAAATTACCTTTGCTAAATATTATTTTAAATGCCTAAAAATAACAAAATTAACCAATATTCATAAATTGATCGCACAAAATATCCATGTTTTGGTTACTCAAACATCTTAAATTTCCCGCAAAGATATACTACGCCCAATGATCATCTCATTAAATTAGCAAATAATTGTTACTTTATAATATATATTTCTAACTAATAAGCCCCTTAATTGGTTAAATGATAACCATATTTCTATTATGACTCCTTTAATTATTTTTGCCTCAAACAAATTTACTCCAAATGATAAAGAATTTAAAATTATCAATGAATAATGACCATGTTTTTCTCATATTATTAACTATTGTAACGAACATTAGATGAATAAATTACCTTTTGCTCTAAATGACTACAAAGTTAACCAATAAATTAGTCGCTCGAAATGAGAATTCGGTAAGTTACATTTAAAATATTCACGAATTTCTGATCATCTCACTAAATTACCTAAGAATTTCTAACTGATTAATATTACGACATATTGAATGTGACCAGTACCCTTGCTAGCAATACCTATAGGGGGACAGAATATCTTGTCGGATAAACTCGGAGTATATGGTCTTTATTGATATATCAAAATACTGTTATTTATAAATCAACTAAAAAATACTATATTATTTTACTGAATGATACCGTAAATGTTTTTAATATATCTATTTCTAAAATAAATCAACAGTTCAAACCAACAACATGTATGGATGACCACCCATTGTTAATTTATTTCCAGTGTCACATCTTTCAAGAATACCGTGAGTGTTTTAACAAAGCTGAGCTAAAAGAAACTTTCCAGATAACAACTCACCTGAATGTTTTGAACAAAAATGAGCAAAATTGAGAACAGGCTGATAACTGAACAAACTATTAGATGGCGATTAACTTCTGGCCACAACCCTAACAACATGAAAATTAAGATTTTAATTATTGAATTCGTTGTTTTCTGCCTGGAAATACTAACAGAATATTTTTTAATTCAAAGAATCTTCATTATAAAATTTTGAATTTAAAAAATTAAATGAAGGATATATTAAATTTACAATACATAATATTATAATATTATATAAAATTATACTGTATTTATTAATAAATTTAGAATACATAAAATTATAATATTATAATATTTTATAAAGTTATACTATATAATAATGTTTAAATATTTTTAAATAACTAAATTTAAATTAATTAAATAAACTTTTCATATAACTTTATTTCTTTCGTTTTAGTATCCATAAAGTAAGTAAATAAAGAATTTACTACAATATTTTAATTATTTTACTTAGTAATGAAGAAAATGAATTATATGATTATGAAGAAGATGAACAAATGGCGAAACACTAAAGGAGTTATAGTTTTTAGATTTAGAGATTTCTTATTAAAACATGAATTATATGATTATGAAGAAGATGAACCAGACAAACTGGTGAAACACTAAATGACTTATGTTCTGGATTTCTTAAATGAATTAGCTGATTGTGGGTGTCCTTCAACATGAATGTTTACTTATCAGATTTAAATTATGTAAAATTTCAACGAATGTCAAGAAAAATGGGAAAAATCGACGTTTTAGCAATTAAGTAAAGTACTCCTCATACCTGAAGAATATTATTATTAATGTAAGACATGAATTAATTCATTAAAATATATATATTATATTTAGGTATCTGTGTTTTATGGTGGTATATATATAGTGGTATATATAGTGGTATACCACAAATAACAGTTGCCTAATTTATCAAGCCTGTGATGATAAAATGTTAGATAATGTAAGTTAATTGCTTTTAAATCAATATAAATTTTAGCAATGATAGTTGACGCAGCAACAGAAACTAAGAAATACGTCCAATTTGCAAGATGTATTCCATGAAATCACTATCAAATGGCTCGATGGAGATGATAATTTGAGATAGATTACCAGCAGAAGAGCGAGAAAAATTTGTAAATTAAATATAATAGGGTTTAGTGGGTCCTCTTAATCCCTTAATTAATATATATATTTACAAGCTGATCGTCGTGGTGGGCGGTTGTAATCCAACTAGTGGGAGGCCTCTGTAAATATATATTTGTGTTAGTGAAAACATTAATTAATTTGGTTATAGTGCCAATGACGCATGTATTTTGAAATTATACGTTTCGAATGTGCTGGTAGTTGACTACCCATGCTAGGCGTAATTTTCCGTACGGAAAGCTATAATGCCCAGGTTCTTCTGACCCCACTTGGGGGAGGCACAGACGACCCTTGTGGACGCGAACAAATATCCGCCGTGTCTTTCAGGCACAGATATTTGGTCACTGCTCATTAGGCCTGGCAATACTAAATGCATAAACTTTGCCTTGTCCTCTCTTGTCTTGATTTTTATCGTTTAAATATTATTAAAAATAGTATATGTGATAAGTTTTATTTACTAACCTTAATAAACCATAATATGCTTTAAGATCGAAAACCCTTGCGATATGTTGAATGTGACCATTACCCATATGAGCAATACCCATAGGGGGACAGAATATTTTGTCGGATAAACTCTGAGTATATACACCCATGTTAAACAAGGTATGTGTATATTGAATGTGTGTATAAAATTATTTTAAGTTTTTCACTAATATTTGCAATAATAATAATAATAATAATAATAATAATAATAATAATAATAATAATAATAATAATAATAATAATAATAATAATAATAATAATAATAATAATAATAAAGTTTAATGAGTTGTATATGTGTGTAAAAAATATTTTAGGTTTTTGACTGATATTGATAATAATCATAATATAGATAATAATAATAAAGGTTAATGGGTTGTGTATGTGTGTGCAAAAATATTTTAGGTTTTTAATATTGATAATAATAATGGTTAATAAGTTGTGTATGTGTGTGCAAAAATATTTTATATTTTTGACTAATATTTGTAATAATAATAATAATAATAATAATAATAATAATAATAATAATAACATCTTTACCAATTATAATAATATATCATTAGATAGATCTTACACTAGACTTTAAGATGACCTATCGATGGGAATACTAACTTGTAGCATGTGTGGACACTAATAATATTTTTTATACATTGTGTGTAATAATATGTTAAAGTTTTAGCAGTACCTTTGTGACCATTACCCTTAGGGGGACAGAATATCTTGTCGGATAAACTCGGAATAAAAAAAAATAATAATAATAATAATAATGATAATAATAATAACATCTTTCGCGCGTGCGTTAAGATCTTTCCCAATAATAATGATAAGTTACGTAATCGATAATTAAAACAAAAAATATTATAATATAATCAATGATTTAAACAAAATCAAATTATTACATAATCGATAATTAAAACATTGGTTCGAAAATGTTACTAAAAATAGATTTAAAATGTTACTAAAAATAGATGTCTTTATTACTAAAATTATAGTGACATTGATGAATCATCGTATGAGTCATCGTTCTAAATTAATGAGGAGTCATCGGATGAGTCATCGTTCTAAAAATATGACGTAATCATTCTAAAAATAAGAGGCATCGTTCTAAAAATATGACGTAATCATTCTAAAAATATTAGGCATCGTTCTAAAAATATGACGTAATCATTCTAAAAATAAGAGGCATCATTCTAAAAATATGAGGCATCGTTCTAAAAATATGAGGCATCGTTCTAAAAATATGACGTAATCATTCTAAAAATAAGAGGCATCGTTCTAAAAATATGGCGTAATCATTCTAAAAATATGAGGCATCGTTCTAAAAATATTAGGCATCGTTCTAAAAATATGACGTAATCATTCTAAAAATATTAGGCTTCGTTCTAAAAAATAAGGTGAGTGATTGTCTTTGTTCTAAAAATGTGATGAGTCATCGTATGATAGGAATCTATAGCTCATCTTAAAGGTCTTGCATTGGGCTTTAAGATGAGGTATCGTCCAATAAAATCTGTTGGCGGGAACATTAATTTTTGGGATGAAAAAAAAGTAGGGGCCCTCTGGACCAATTAATAATATTTTGAATAATAATTTAACTTTGAAAAGATGGTGGTCATCAATTGTTAATAACATTAAAACTACTAACGATATATAACAACGGTGGGCAAATGCGGCTCTTAGAGCCGCATGCGGCTCTTCGTTGAGTAAACTGCGGCTCATTGATAATTGAATTTTTGATAATTGAATTTGAAAATTGAATTCGATTTTTTTATTTTGAAATTTTTTCAACTGAATTTTTAAAAAAAAATTTTTTGTTGCAATTGTATTTTCATAAATGTTAAAAATTATGAGATTTAAAATATAAGAAATATTTACCTCTGGTTTTAAGGGAAATGTTATATTTACAAGAGTTTTTGCACATCTTTAAACACAAAACAATTTTCAAATCATTTTAACATCAAAAGTTTAAAATAAAATATTGATTATCAAATTATAAAAGAAAGAATTACAAAGTCACTTAAAAATAGACTTTATCATGTTAGTTTTGATAAACTATAAACCAGGTGTAGACAAGTGCGGCTCTTTGATGAGCTGTGTGGCTCTCGAGGACCTCATTCGTGCCCACCCTTGATATATAAGATACCTATAGCACGTCTTAAAGGTCTTGCACTGAGCTTTAAGATGAGGCATTGTTCAATATAATCTGATTGCGGGAACATTAATTTTTGGGAAGAAAAAAAGTAGGGGCCCTCTGGACCAATTAATTAAAACAAAAAATAAAATTTAAAAAAAAATTTTTTTTCCCGGGGGGGGAGGGGGTATATGTGGTCCAGAGGGCCCCTGGTCTAGATGGCCCCAATCATACTACTCGTAATATAAACAAAAAACCGTAATATAAACAAAAAATATATAAACAAAACCGAAATATAAATTCGGTGAGCATGTTAGAATTAGTAAAATTATTGCATCACCATTCATTAAAGATTTGAATACAAATAGGAGTGATTAAGTCCTTGTAATTGCAAAAATAAATACTAAATAGAATTCTGCAATATATATCATTAAAGAATATGATCAAAATATTGTACAAGGGAAATTTTATGAGCAAGAATTACAAGTCATTCTTCCCCCAAAAGTATTTAGAATTCAAAAAATTTTGAAAACTAAAAAGGTTGGTAAGGATAAACAATACTATGTTGGATGACAGGGGCCGAGCAATAAAGGAATTCGAGCTCACAAAATATTATAGAGTGGTTCCAAATAAAATAAAAACAAATAAAATAAAAACAAGCCAACCCAATCCAGCCCGGAGAGCAGTGTCGATAAATTGTCGTTGCATGAACTATATCTAACTGTCGGATCGTTGTGATTTAATTTAATTATTGATGTTGACATTTTGATTTGACTATTTTAATTCTTACATCTTATTTTATGTGTATTAAATTTGACTATTGATGTGATTATCGTTAAAAATTTTGATCATTTAATTCTTGCGGTTTATTTATATTATATGTACATCTTTATTTTGTGTATATACAATGTAAAAAAAATATGTGGGAATTTATTAATTATTATGGGGTTATTAATTAATTAGCATATGTTTGAGTAAAAATAACAATAATTATAGTGCTTGAGAAACAATAATTAAAATCTTTGCAATATTCTAAAATGACAGAACACATTTTTTCAATAGTACTTGAAAAATAATAAGTAAATCTTTCAATACTTAAAAAGTAATTATAAAAACAGTACTCGAACACGATTAGGAAATATATTAATTTAAATTTAATGTTAAGAGCAAGCACCAAAAATAATATAAATAGCGACAAAAAATTAGTCTTAGTCGCCCAAAATTTAAACCGTTTTTCTTAAAAATATAAAAATGTAAATCCTTATTATGTTATAAAATAAGACTGACACTACATAACCGTCTAAAAACCTGCAAGCAACACAACCGCATACATAACATTCAAACAAGTACAAAATTGCATATACTATCATCATTGTATATTTGATTCGGATTGAAAGAAATTGTTACATTTTTTCGTTGTAATTTTTGATTATAAATAAGTAATTTAAACAATTAGTTATATTTGTTTATATATATAAGAACCAGTAAGGTTGGGGTTTTCGACAAACGAGACCTCAACAACTATGCCAAGTAGCATGGTTATCAAAACCCTACATGAATATCCGCAAAAGACCTAGCAAAGTGAATTTCTATACTATTTTTTCGAGTAATAGTTGTCCACTAATTCATCCAAACAATCAAGCCAATAAATTTACAATCGAACTCTAAAACCCTATCTATTTTGATAGTGGCTGGGAAATTGCTCTGATGGATTTTACATTTGTTTAAAATTTATTCTAATTCTATAGCAAATCAGTTATTGAGTATAATAAGAAAATAGCAGTAACGGAATATATTAATATTTTAATACATAAAGATATTTGTAACGTATCTAGTGCATCGGAATCAAAATCCATAATTTATGACGATGGTCAATATTTATACGCGAAATGTGCGAATCAGCCATTTGAATTTTTATTTCATACATTGACCGATGCCAAACGTCTTCGATTTACACAATTACGTAATATATTTAATGAATTAGTCAAAATAAATCTTGTTGCTCTTCCAAAAACTAATACTCCAGTGGAATTCAAATGTCACCTGTTGTGCAATGAAACATCTGAGCATGTATATACTTTTAAAGATGGTTTATAGATTACATACCTCAAACAATTACAAAGTTATTTATCAGAAAATTGTAGCGACATTTTAACAGTTTCGACCTTCAAAAAAGTAAATTATTTAGATTCTGTATAAATTCGACAATTAGTCAACTTAAATTTGACTCAAATTTGACAAAACATTAGGATTACCAGACAAAGATATTGCTGGGTCTTGGGCCGGGTCACAAAACTTATTCTATTACACAAGGGGTTGATAGTCCTCATCACACACTTAACATCTTTATCTCACGGGACCCTTAACCAAAACCCACACAATCATACTCCGAACATGACACCCATGAGTTGTACTCATGTTGGTACTGTGCCATGTCGGCGAGCTACGATGGAGCAGGTGAGCCCCTGCCTTAGGACTACTCCCCCATCATAACTCGACTTAACAAACATTCGACTGCCGATAGAAGGACTTACGTCATACACATCATTTTGGGATTCTATGTGTCATTCCGGTTTGTAATCACACTCCACTATAATACTCACCCACTAGTTCTGACTTTATTTCACATTCGATAACAACTTCCATTACATTATCATCACTTCTATTCCCCCTAAATTCAGCTTTATACAATCTATCTCCCCCATTGGTCTCATCATTCACTACCAATGTCATGTTCAAACATTTATCATTCATCAAACATCCAAGACGGTTTAAGTGGTCAAATCACGATAGAAAATTATATTGACGAGTTATTACCAACAAAACAAAATACATTTGCGGAATTATACAATTTTCGAGAGAGGGTAGAGATGTAGTCACAAGGTATTCGGAGAAGCTCCGGCAAAGATCTCATCGAGATCGAAAAAGTCTTTAGCATTTTTCTCCCAGGAGGAATCGACGGGCGGGACTACCCTGAAGATAGGAAGAGAATGCGAGGAAGGTTCTGCGGGGAGTGCTGGAATTGGTGGTTGAACCGAGGCGATCAGAGCCGCTTCTCTTTCGGCCTGAAGGGCCCTTCTCCTTTTGGTACGCTCGGCCCTAGTTGGTTGCCGGCGTTTCTTGATCCTTTTCGCCTCCGGAAGAGTGACCGAGGTGGTTAAGTCCACTATCCTGAGGTCGGCGCGACTTGTGCCTGTGCAGGTGACTTCGACTGGAATTGTCGGCCGATGAATGTTCGAGTGGCTTACGTTGACCTAGTTTAATGGTTTCATCGACGAGATCCCTGAAAGATGGTAAGATGGGAACAGATTGTCTTCTTCTGCGAGCGGGATGTTGACGATTTTGCGTGTAACTGAAGCTTGGACGAACACACGATGTAAGGCTTCGGATTGCTCCTTGATGAGGGTACGTAAAGCACGATTTTCTTCCAGCATGTCATCCCGACATTTTTCCAATCGGGTAATTCTAGTTCGCATCTCCTTCATTTGGCTCGGGGAGAAGTACGTTCCTTCTAAATGGTCGGTTTTCTTTTTTAGGAGACCATTTTGGGTCCGGAGTGTTTGTATTAATTGATTCTTGTCTGCGCAAGAGAAGCAGGGACGTATTGCCGTATTTGTTGGTGCCTTGGACATGTGGAAACTGAAATGAAATTCTATTAAGAATGAGTTGTATTCTACCCTCTCATGACCACTGCTCTATCAGGTCAATCAGTGTTCGATTTAAACAACAAAAGGATCATATTAGGCTCCAAGCAAATCAACACACGCACATCATCCAAAAACACACACTAAAAAGTATCGAGACCCAGATAAAAGAAAATAAATAATTGCAATAAAAATGTTAAATTATTATTCGCTGGGCTATGTCAGCTACTCAGGAATTTTGATATTCAATAACCGCAATTGATTAAACCCCGCTTCAGTTATCAATTATTAATTAAAACAACGCCCAATATGTTACGGGGACTTTAATTAGTGAATTCTTTAGCCATTAAATAGGTAATTAAGACAGTATTCATTATACTACAAGTAATATTCTTATTAACAAAAAATTTCGTTGAATTTTATCGAAATATTCAGTGAGTTAGTGCTATGATAAAGATTTACTCTCTATATTGTGCAGTCGTTGATCGTAACTCTTATCGGCACTCCTCGGTTAACAGTTGATTCTTATCAGATTATGAGTATTTGGCCATCCTCTTAGTAGAATCCCTACGTGCAGTGATTTTACATGGTAGATAGATCGACAGAGTTTGATGATGTGAATAAGAACGCTGGTAATTATCTGCAGTCGGTTGTAGTATATGACATGCGCAGGTGAAGGATTATGTTTAATGGGTTTTCAGATTACGATCATGCGTGTGAGTCAACAACTGGAGAATATTCCATTGAATTTTCTTATCAATGCGTGTTTGGTTCATACCGAGATTCAGTAGAGCCTTATCGAGTTATTTAAGTGACAGAAGCATCGGCTGTGATTTTCGCAAAAATAAAAATAGTTGGGATTTAATTTTTTCATATTTGCCTAAAAGTGCACCACCGATCAATAGATGTCTGATTCTCTAGAATCATGGAATTATTTATGTCGAAATTCAGATCTTTGCTATTTTTCACTCAGAATGTTTTCAAGACAGGTTTAATAGTTTAACGAGGCCTAAGTCGGAGTTCTCAAACGCTCTAAAGTGATTTAGTTACCGATGACCCTTCACCGCGAGTATAGGAGTTTCACTCGATTTATGATTCTTACCGCCATGTGATAGTTTTGTCGATTACGATAGATGGATCGAAAAATTCTACCGAAAAGAAACTAATTTCAGATTTGGTTTTCAGACGATCTAAAGACGATGACCACTGGACGCTTGCTTTCCGAATCAGTGTTAAATGAAAGATATTCCGGCCACCTTACCCATTGCGAAGACTAGTAATTTCTCGTATCAATCAACTATGTCATTCTCTGTTCATTTTAGTTATTTTATTCTCTATTTCGTGATTTCGAATCCATACTTCTCCTTCCGTAGTGACGGATCAGTGAGGAAGCCCCCACGATGACCCGTATTCAGCCACTGCGTCTCTGAAGTCACACCCGACCTTCTTGCAGGAGGAACAACTCGTGTCCCTCGAGCGGTGGCCAGCCGGACCTCAGCTTCGCATCATATACCACCATCATTAACATGAAATCAACATATTATGTTCCCGAACTTTTATATATAATATGTACTAAATAAAATCTAACTTGTCTAAAATTTTATTCCAAATTGATAATTACAATAATATAAAAATAACCGAAAACTTTATCATTACTATTATTTACGGGTGAACAAAACAAACGAACCATTTACCAAGAAAAATTATATTAACTTTTTCATAGAAATTTAAACTTTACAACAAGTAAAAATTTACTTTTGCTCTCAATAACTATCGCTCCGTAAAAATAGGATATTGAAGTCCACGAGTGATCTGTCTTCGGCAATTAATAGTTACTCCTGATTTAGTCCGGTTTATCTTAGAATGCTCTGCGTGCCTGTAAAATCTGTAAAATCGTTGGGTTAACACTGAATATTCTGATTCAGTATTCCCCTTATATACTTAATTTTGGTTTTCTGCGAACCAATCAAAATTGAGCGTGGTGCAAGTTTTTTAATTTAATTTGTTTTCTTTGTTTTTCGTGAATTTCTTAGTGTTTCCTTATTATTTCCTTTATTTTTTATTTATTTTCTTATTTATTATTTAATTTCCATTATTTTACTGTTTTTTCCGGTTTTCTTATCTTAATTTTCCATTTTTTATTTTCTTGTTTTAATTCTCTTTAGTAAATTTGTTATTATTTATTCCTATTGTTTATTTATTTTGGTTCTTATTCGTTTTTGATTTGTTTCCAATTTTTTATTTTATTTCTTATTGTTTTTCCTCCTATGCTTTTTAAGTTATGATTTTTCTTTCCAGCCCAACAAATCACTCGGGGACCCGACAAAATTGCGTCCCGCAATTGCATACTTAACTTACTTCATACATTCGAAAAAAAACTTAAAATAAATAACAAAATGGTACAACATAAAATTTATTAATAAGATATAGGTCAAAACAAGACCGAGTAAGCATCACTTAAGGTGATAGTTCATATACAAAAAAAATTACAAAATAGTGTTCAATTCAATTATAGTATGGATGGATTGCTCTGATGGTTTGGTTGGAGTTGTTGGTGCATTTGGAGATTGATGTTATGGTAAGTTCGATGACTGGATGATGGTTGGGGAGATTCATTACTGGATATTCTGGGAGGACTTGTGATAGTGTTAGTAATTTCGGCTAGGTTTTGTTGGTTGTTTTTCGGTTTCGAGTTCTGGCATTTCTTCTTAATTTCGTGGATTTTTAGGAGGGTTATCAGGCATAATAGGATAGTTTCCGCGATCACCACATACATGAGATACTGGGTGTCGCTGGTTTCTAGAGGTGTTTCCGTACTTTCTGCGAGATTTCCAAGATCTGCTTGTTGCACTTGTTGCTCCAAATGGTCGAATTGTTGGATTTGTTCGAGTATTCGTTTGTCTATGATTTGACATATGGGATTCTTTTTACACATTGTTCTGATGTTATTGACATATGCTCAGACTGATTGGATGTTATGGACGATGTTGGCTTTTATTGCATTGGGGTATGTGCATTGGCAGGATTCTGGTTTGGGTTTTCGATTCGGGTTTCGGTAATCTCGCATACTTTTCGGTTGGGTATCTATTTGTTGGCTTTCCATCAGATGATTTATCAATACCATTATTGTTATCCCCACCTCGTGTCGCATTATACTATTATACATTTATCATTCATTATATTTACAATTAGCCTTAGTGGGTTTTTAGTTAAATGGTTCTCTTTTGGGGTGGTTTTCGCCGATTCTCATCAGGGTGGATTCTGCTTTAATGACCCTGTGTCTTAATTCGGGTAGCATTTCCACATGTCTGTCTTTTTCACGTGCTTCTCTTTTCAGGTGCCTTATATCCTTTTCTAGCCTTCTAATTTCCTCCATTTTCTTGTCGAGGTTTCTTTTTAACTCGATTTGTAGGAAATCTTGTTCGTTCTCTTGCCGGTGGTTTCGTTGTGGTTGTTGTTGGTATTTTCTCTCGATCTCTTTGTATTTGCGACTCCATTTCTTCATCTCTATACTTTCTTGTTGTTTTTCTTTCAATTGTTGATTCAATCTATTTATGGTTATTTGGCGTTCCTTCGCCTCTGTTTTCCAATAGTCTTGGATTACTTCTTCTGCTTTGAAGCTTGCTCTCTCTTTCCATAATTCCTCTGCGATCTTTTCCCAATTT
>CAUHTR010006845.1:0-13693 GCA_959609185.1 Schmidtea polychroa | reverse complement strand
ATAATAATAATAATAATAATAATAATAATAATAATAATAATAATAATAATAATAATAATGATAATTAATAATAATAATAATAATAATAATAATAATAATAATAATAATAATAATAATAATAATAATAATAATAGTAACTGATTTCGATCAGAATAACGCATTAGAATTTTATTATTTAATAATGTCATTTCCATTTCACCGTCAGATTTTAAAGCAGCCATAATCATACGACGATTGATTTTCATTGTTTCTGGTATCCATGAAATAAACGCCAAAGCACCCTGATGTTTTAATTCGGACAACTGAGAAAATCGGTTGGATAATTCTTCAATTGAATAATTTCTGATTTCCGTTTTGCAAACAAATCGATTTGAAAGATCCGACAAAGCATCATTCAATATTATTTCCTCACGAATACATAATACAATATCGTTCCTTTTATCGACGAACTTATCTTTGACATTGATGAACGAATCTTGATTGGTAACATCATACACAACAATAATTCCATGAGCTCCTCTGTAATAAGACGAGGTTATAGTGCTAAATCTTTCTTGACCAGCTGGGTCCCATATTTGCAATTTTATAGTTTCATCATCTAATTCAGTAGTTCTGATTTCAAAGTCAACTCCAATTGTGCTTATGCAACTTTCCGCATAAGAATCATCTGCAGGTTCTGGATCCATTTCCGATTTCGATAAACAGATAAAATTATACCAAAAATAACAATTCGCAATTCCACTTCAAAATTTCACAATTCCAGAACACAAATTTCCATATTTTAATTCCAATAAACAAACTTATTTCTCAACATTCCAGAATTTCGATTCAAACAGTCTTAAATTCAAAATCAATATAAAAATTCAATTATAACAAATTACCCTCAATCATTCACATTCGAATCCACTGCTCGCGTCTGTGTGCGCACACCAACAAGAATCGGTCTAACCAGACCGCGCACACAGACGCGAATATAAAAAAGAGCCAAAAAACTTCCAGTCAGAGACAATCCCCCTCTGACTGGTCGAAACATCTCCCCCCTCCTTGATCCCTTCTAGCGGATCAACAACCCAATTACTATAGGGGAACCTTTCTTTTTGCATCTCTCCAATACCCCTCACACACCCATCTTTCTATGGTGTAGGCCGCCGCACCATGCACCTTTCTTGATACATCATGGTGGATTCTCCTCCCACCATCGCCATACTCGGCCAAGCCCCTGCCACTTTTCATTATGTTTAGGTGCAATATCTCCATTCTTCTTTCTTCATTTTTCGCCAATTCAATAGTCCCCACTTTTCCCTGTTGCATTTCATTTAATGAAGGGGAACCAGGTGAATAGCCTTCAATGATATCATCTAGAGCAGACGTTGGTTGAGTGAATGTATTTTGTTCAGAATCTTTAGCTGTGTCGGATGTATGATCTTTAACAATATCGCCACTAAGATAACTGTCATTGCTCTAAGAATCTGGCATAATTCGATCAGTTTCTAAATGATTTTCTGAGGAAGCAGAATCCGCTTGGTCGTAATTTAATTGGAGTTTCATCCATTAACGGAATTTCGTGCTCAATTACATGAGTAACTCCTAGATCATATTCATGTTTTGCAAAGACGTCTTGATATTTTCTCAATAATTTCATAAATTTTTGTATTTGCTCTTGGGTCAAATCTTTACTGTTTACTTGAGGTTCTTTGTATATTTTTATATTTTTTGGTAATCTTATATTGTCAATTTTTAAGATTTTTGTCAACTTTCCCAATTTCGTTTTTGGTCTTAATGCTATTTCTTTATCATTATTGTTGGTAATATAAACGGGAATTAATTGGTCTTGGACTTTTACTAGTTCGTCGCACATGGGAATATCATACTTTTCGATTAATGTTTCACTTGGTTGAAATATAAATTCATCATCTGGAACTCCCATTGTATTCACATAACAAATAACTTCACTTTGAGGTGGAACTCTTAATGTTTAGTTTTAGAAACACGTCTCCTGTTTCATGAATGGCTTAATAATCAAATTTCCCGTTTTCAAATCAAGACAAACTCTTTCTAGCTGTGCTAAAACATCCATACCCAGTAAGCATTCCACTGGACAATTTTGCATTATTAAAGCATCATGAGCAATTTCCTGATTTCCAATATTAAACTTGACTCTAATCTGCCCAATAATATTTAGTTTGTTTTTCGTCATTGATCTCACCACTTCGTCTGTATTTTCCATTTGGGCTTTCTCATCTGAACTCAATACTTCGTCTGATAATATCATATTACTTGAGCCGGAATCTAATAATGCTTCAACTCTATGTTTATTTACTTGCACCCATATTCTTGGTTGTCTGCCTTTATTTCCGACTGTCATTAACGCATAATTTCCTGGTAATCCCAGCATATTTCTCCTTTCAATTTCTGCACTTGTCGGTACAATTTGCTCATTTATTAATTCAATATTCTCAATTGGCCTCATTTCCTTTTTTCCACTGGCTATACTGGTGCTGTTGGAAAGTGTCTGTTCCACTTGCCTGTGGTACTGTATGTAATAAACTCATAGATTTAGATTTTTCCTTTATATCATTTATTTTTGTTTTATTATTTTTATAATAATACATAGGGGGTACTCTTGGTTTATCATTATCATTATCTCCATATCCACTTCCACTACTCGAACTTGAATCAATATTTCCTTTATTGTTAGTTAATCGTGATTTTACTTTCCCCATTTCTTTGTATTGGTGCTTGGTAATCAGAAATCTGGCCAAGAACGGTATGCATCCAATAATCAATTTCCATGACCAACCAGATATAACATATAATTGGTGCGTAGTTAATATTTGAGATATTATTACTTTTGTCATCACTATCATAACATAAATTCCAATCAATCCCGCACACGCTTGTCCTAAAAACATAAATTTTCCCTTTTCATAAATTTTCTTTTTCATCGTATTATACGTTGCCTTTTTATAATGATCTGGTGTTAATAAATAATCATAGTTTACTTTTCCTTCGCCTCCTGGTAGTATAGTATCAATCATTTCAGTTATTACTCGTTCCTTTTTTGATGGAAATAACAAATTCATTCTGGCTTCCTCAACATCTTCTTGAGAATACAATCCGGTTTGTGCTAATTTATCCAATGATGTGAAATTTATTAAATACTCAAGCTTTGTTAATTCGAGCTTTTCTGGAGTTTTTACTCCTTTGTGATCTGGTAAAGATATCCATGAATCGGACGTTAATCGATATAATGGTGCGAGTAATCTGTTGCATTTTAAAACCTTTGGTTTTACGTCTTCTTCTAACAATATCCGAGTTATAGGTTCCATAAATCTGAGTTTACCATTACCGCTCACTGGTAATTCATTTGTGCATTGTTCGTATTTTATAATTTGTACTGAAATCTCATTGCATTTATAGCTATACAACGCTTCACCAAATATCCTTGCAAATACACCATTTTCCAATATTAACATAGGTGCTACTAAATTGGGATTTGTGACCACCATCGCCATTCTATTTCGTAATATTTCTTTGTTTAATTAACAATCCTTTTATATCATTTCTCGATAAATATTTTCCACAATGCTTTGGCTGTAATGGAATAGATAATCTATTTTGTTATTGAAATAATTTGTCAATTTAATATCTGTACTATGTATTTTAATTTGAGCTTCCTCGACCCTTTTCTTGGAGACGTAGATCCCTTTATAATTCGTCTCATACACCGTTTGCCCGCACTTATCCACTACTCGTTTTCGTATAAATCTCATCCCTTCGTCCAATAAAGTTTGACATCAGAACTACTGGAGTTTTTCTCTTTCTCAATTGCGTAATTTTAACTGTCATATCCGGCTTTGCTTCCACGTTCAAACTTTCCGGTCTATCTCTCAACTGTTCGCCACTCATTTCATTGAAACTCATTGATTTCAAATGTATCAAATTACACAAATTTGTTTTTACTTCATATACCAAAATTGATTCTCCTGTTTGACAACTGGTCTGTTTCATATTACAGAATGGATGAGTTTGCAATTAACCTGTATCATCGTCAAAAGCTCCTTTAAATTCTCTCAATTCTGTTAAATATCCTCCATCACAACAACTTTGTCAATAATTTGCCCATTCATTTTATATGGTTCGCCTTCACAATCACCATTGGCCTTTATCGCCCCTTTTTCAATAATCGTTTCTCGTATTGCATGATTCAATTTAGCCTTCAATTTAATTTCGGGACTTATTTTCAGTTCTCTGGTCTGGAATGCAGCCATGCAATTTTCTGGATATACATCAACTGGCCTTGGTATTGCATACATTTTTTTTAATGATGTGTGACTCCATTTGCCACAATAGAATACAAAACTTGTTCTTTTCACAATACACTCTCACCGTGGCATGTCTGAATCCAGACTCTTGATATACATAATATTTTACATCCTTTTCCACTGTCAAACTCAGTGGATGTGCATCTGGACATTCTGTCATATCTACCATCGAATATACCTTTCCCATTTTTGTTTGAGAACAGTCGTAAGCGATTAAAGATGTCGTTTGAGTTGTAATTGCACATAATATCATAATCATGAACAGTAAAAATGGAAATTTCATGGTTTTTCGTTTCAAGATCCCTTCATAACTTTCTCTCAATTCCACAACTGGTTTTATTTTTTGTTGAATCAGCTTTTCCCAACCTCCATTCTCTTTTATCCATTTGCCAACATGTTTATGTAAAACTTTACTCGCCGTTTTAATTATTTCCTCTTGTTTTTCCATATCTGAGCAATCATAGGTTCCGATTTCTAACAAAATATAACTTATAATTGTTAATACCATATCTCTATCTATTTTCCTTGTCATCATCTCAATTATCACATTATCATCACAAAACTCCATACTTTCTTTTGCTTGTTTTAACACTACACAAAATCTCTTTTTAATTTTCTTTGCGATTTTTCTCACATATTTCTCTACTTGCAATTTCTCTGTTGATTCACCATATAATTCGTTTACTAGAGCACGTACAATTTTCTCAGTTTCCTTTGAGTCTTTATGATCTTTCTCCTCTTGAAATTTCTGTATTATTTTACATCTTATTTTATACAAATTTCTGCATTGTTTTTCTTTAATATCATTATCAATCGTCATCTTGGTCATATATGCGTCATTTTTAACTTCCGTTTATACCTCATTTTCAACAATAATCTCCTCAGCTTCATTTTCTATTTCATCTTCTTCAGTCTTCATCTCATTTTTGACAATAATCTTTCCAGCTTCATTTTCCATTTCATCTCTTCTCATTTCTTGTTCATCGTGCACCTCATCATCATTACTCATTATCTCATTTTTCCAGTTTGGTAATTCCATTTTAAAGCTTTCTTCTACCTCCTTTAATTCAAATTGTTTCATCACAACTAAATCATTAATAAACGTTTCCTGATTCATCAAAGATCCATTTTCCTCAAATTTTCGTGGTACGCAGCCACAGTCAAATAAATACTCATCATCATCTAACTCATAGTTTCCCAAACCTTTTTGGCCTACTGCCCCTTTTTCATAAAAAAATTACTTAACGCCCCCTGGAACTCTTCATTATTTAAGGATTTAAGCAAACGAACTAAAATTTACAGTGGGTTTTTTATGTATCTATATTTGTACCTAGGGGACAAAATAAAGAAAGATGTTGTTATAAGGCACCTTGACTTTCAAATTATAAAATTATTTATTAAATCAAAGAAATTCATTTTTAATACATAGAAAATTAATATTAATCCTAATGAGAAGGATGAACCTGGTGTACTGCTACCAATTTATTTACATTTGGCTCTATTTCTGTCAGAAGCATTCTTAAATCACCACGATTACTTATTTGCAGTCGGTTTCTCTTTTTGGTAAGCATATTTGTGACCGCACTGAAACCACGTTCCACTAAATAAGATGATGGAAAGGCTATGATAAACTTCTGTACGATAGCCCATAATCCAGGATAAAGCGTGGGTATTTGCAGCCAAAACAACTGGTAGCCGTTTTTGAATTTAAATTTTAATTCCTCATTTGTTGTTATTTCTATCAGTTCTTCTTGTAATTTTGGAGATTCTTCTGTATTTGCATTTGAAAAAGGGTCCAAAACCCAATCGGGTATGTTCATTTTAAGAATATCTTCAAATCGTGTATTGAAGTCAGAATGAAGAGCCTCCAAGTGCTGGCAATAAGCAATCAAGTCTTCATCATGTTTTTCCACTGTTGATAAATTGGAAACTGGCTGAATTCTCCTCTTCCCAAATTTCGTTTGTACAGAAGAAGTTTTGCTACAAATGAAGAAATAACCGTTTTTGTTTTAATTAAGTTCAGGTCATCGCCTTGGAGCTGTAGATTTGATTCATTAAATTTGTGAAACAAATCTGTCAAATAAGCTACGTCATTTTTTGAATCAATCAATTTGGCTCGTAAAGCATCATCTTTGTTTTCTAGGAACACTAGCACTAGGTCAAAGAGTTTATAGAACCTAGCCAAACAGGCACCTTTTGACAGCCAACGATATTCTGTATGAAGCAGCAAGCGATTAAATTCTTCATCGTTTTCACTACAAAGTTGTCTAAACAATCTGTCATTCAATGAATTGCTTCTTATTTTGTTAATTGCTTTAATGACATAATGCAATGACCTATGTAGACGTTCACTCAGATTTTTGGCAACTAAATGTTGACGATGAATGACACAGTGTATAGTTAATACATTCGGCACCGCTTTTTTTAAATAAGCAAGAAACCCTCTGTAGCGCCCTACCATTCCTGGAGCACCATCAGTAGCAGCTGATAAGATATTACTCAGTGGGATTTCTTTTTCTTTAAAAAACTCGTCCAATTCATGAAATATCGACTCTGCTTTAGTATCAGTCTGCAAATTTTTAGCAAATAATAACTCTTGGCAAATATTTTCTTCTTTTATGAATCGCACGTAAGCTAAAAGTAAGGCTTCATTTCCTGGCAAAGTTGACTCATCAAGCTGTATAGAGAAATGCTGGGCTGTTTTTAGATAATTACATAGCGAGTATTCAACATCTTGAGCCATTTCATCAATTCTTCTTTGCACTGTATTATTGCTCAAAGGAATTTTCTTGATAATATCAGATGCTGGCTTATGTAGCATAGTTCGAATTACCTCACTTATAGCCGGTAGAATTAGTTGTTCACCAACAGTATGAGGTTTTCCTGATTTAGCAATCAATAACGATATATTGTAAGAAGCACGCAGACCATCGTCATCTTGTTTGAATGCTACTGAAAATAGATTTGGCCAATGACGGTTGTTTCATAAATTTGTCTTTTAGTGATTGGAAATATGATAAATCTTTATCTTTTTTGTCAACATGAACTTTCTTTAAATGTTCTTGCATTCTTGAAGGCTTCATAGCTTCATTTGATAAAACTTTTTGGCATATCAGGCACATTGGTAATGTTTGGTTTGTGGACGACTGAATAAAGCCAAATTTCAAGTATTCAACACTATATTGTCTACATTTTTTCTTAGGTCCACACATGATATTATCTATAAAAAATTATGGTGATATAAAATTAAAAATAACGGGTTTTAACTAAAATACTAATAAATACTAGAAGACACAAAAACTTACAGAGTTATGAGAGAAAATATGTTTAAAATAATCACATGTAAATAGATAAAAGTGATCAATATAAATTCAAATTCATAATCACTTATATCACTTGCAATATTGTTAATTACTTGTCACACACAATTTAGAAACAATAATGAATTAGATTTCACGTATGTCGCCTACATTTAACTCTTTTTTCACACGAATTTTTTTAACTCTTTTTTCACACGATCGTGCAAAAAAGTGCATAGATTTTAATGAAATTGCAAGAGAAAAGTGACAGAAAAATGTGACTTTCATATGAGCTTTTTTTACACAATTTTTTTTTACATGGAACAAATGTATTGTAAAATAACGTATTCATTAAAAATTTAACTGTAATTTAACAACATTGTGCGAACACGAGTTTTTTTCAATTTTCTTAATGCTTCCACCGCCCCTATATTTTTATTCAACGACCCCCAATTGTACTGTCGGCTACTGTCGCCCCCCTGGATAGCTCTACCGCCCCCAGGGGGGGGGCGATATCGCCCACTTTGGGAAACACTGATCTAACTCAAAACTTTTGTATGTCAATATAATTATTCCATCATTGCCCATAATTTCTGCTGCTCTCCGACGTATCTTGCTCACTTTCGTACACCAATGCTCGTTGGTGCATTCCACTTCTTGGTCATTTATTTTTAACATTATTACAAATGGCTCAATATAAACTCATTTTTCTCTAAATTCTTGTCCAAATTTACGAATAAGCTTTTTTATCATTTCACTATATTCATTATCATAATTTACATAGGGTCTACACAATCTAAAATTTTCAATTTATCTTCCACTTCAAATTCTAAATTCAAAATATTATTTTAATTTATCAATAATATCACCTGTATCTCCCTTGATCAATGCTTTATTTAATTCAAATTTAATCGACTGGTTTTTCATTGGCAATCATGCTCACTATTTGTATCTCATTTTCAACGCCGGGGATCAATCCACAATCTATCAAAAATTCGTCGTCTTCCAACACTTGATTCATAAATCTAAGTTCTACTGTCAAAACTTCACATTTGTGAGTAGATGGATTTGGGACCGCTGGCACAGGGCACCGCTAGCACAGTACAACCCCCCCCCCGGTCGTAAAAATTAAAAAAATTTTTTTTTCAAGGTCAAATTTTAAACAAAGACCATGACTCATCCGACGACTCATCAAATTTCTCAAGGTCATTTAAACAAAGACCACGACTCGTCCTATGACTCACCAAGGTCATTTTCAAGGTCATATGACTCATACTATGACTCATCAAGGTCATTTTCAAGGCCATATGACTCATCCGACGACTCATCAAAATTTTCAAGGTCATTTAAACAAAGACTATGACTCATCAAGGGCAAAAAATTTTTCAAGATCATTTCCAAGGTCATCTGAGTCATCACGATGAGTCATCAAGGTCATATTATTATTTTTAAAGAATATTATTATTTTTATTATTATTTTAAAAAATATTATTATTTTATTATTAATTCTTTTAAAGTTCCCGCCAACGAAATATTCATCGATAGTATGTTAAAGCTCAATTCAAGACCTTTCGAATGAGCTATATATCTTGTTATTAAGATTATTATTTCTAAAGATATTATTATTATATATTATTATTATTATTATTATTATTATTATTATTAATATTATTATTATTATTTATTATTATTATTATTATTATTATTATTATTATTATTATTATTATTATTATTATTATTATATTATTATTATTATTATTATTATTATTAATTCTATATACTCCGAGTCTATCCGACAAAATATTTTGTCCCCCTATGGGTAATGCTCACAAGGGTATTGCTCACGCTCAACAACTCGCAAGGTTACTGCTCACGCTCAACAAATCAACAAATCAACAAAACAAGGGTATTATTAAACAAATCAACAAAACATACATTTATTTAAACAATAAATATCATGTAAATTAACAAAGGTAAACTAAATATTGATTTACATGTATATAGTATGATATTCATTAATCAGTGTTGAACAGGCTTGACACTTGTGAACATTCTTCTCGTGACACTTAGAACAAACAATTACGTGACCACACGGTAAATACAAAACCGAAACTTGATTTTCTTTACAAATTGAACAAGTTAAATACCTTTCTTAACATCGTTCAGTTTTTTTCGTTAGCTTATTTTCAATCAATCGGCTTTTGCTATCCATTCATAAATCAATCTTACTATATCCCGGTTTCAAGCTTAAATACATACAACTCCAAAAGTATTCATTCAGTGAATCGTTGTTTACCGCTATTTTTTCAAAATACATTAAATAACTAGATAACTTTAAATGCATTTATCATAATTAAATAAATCAATCAAATATTCAATAGAGGAATGTTTGAAAAATTTTTAAAATATTTATGATTTGCTTATCACTGTAAGTATCATGATTATTTATAAATCTTCAACTGTGTTGTTAAAAAATTTCAATGAACGATTTTTTCGGAATATGTTGGACTTAATTTTTCCTTATTTCTAGTAGGACTTCCTTGTTATAAATGACATATATAAAAAATATTGACAAAATAATAAAGTTACCAAATGTGTTTTGTGATTTACACATTCAACAGTTTTATTTGTAGAAATCATCAGTAATAAATTTCTTAATAACTAAAATTACTTTTTGTTTTTACATTTTATAATTGAGATAAACCAATCAAATTAGAGTTTTCAAAATGTAGAAATTGGTAACCATGGTTGAACCTTCAAATGTCTAAGTAACATCATATTGTATAACAATAATAATAAGCATGACTAGTACCCTTGACCTGTTGAAAGTTTTATTATTATTTTAATAATATTATTATTATTATATATTATATTATTATTATTAATTATTATTATTAATATTATTATTATATTATTATTATTATTAGTATTATTATTATTATTATTATTATTATTATTCATTATTATTATTATTATAGTATTATTATTATTATTATTATTATTATTATAGCTGCATGCTCACTGCAGACTATATAAAAAATATACTGATATAGCTGCATGCTCACTGCAGACTATATAAAAATCAACATTAAATACTTATAAAAATTATCAGAAAACAACAAACCAAATACTTAAAAATTAAAAAATCTGATTACAAATTTTTATTTAATATATACAAATTTTTAATCAATATATAAATACAAGTTTTTATACAAGTTTTTATACAAGTTTTTTGTAAATCAAAATAAAAGTTTCTTTGCAATTTGTCCTATTTAAATTTCATCTTCGTCCCATTCAATGTCATCGAAACTGGGACTTGGAGCTGGACCGAATTCCTCATCGTATTCGCTTAATTCATCAACTCCTAAATAGTGCCCAAATGCGTAACTTATGTTTTTACCTAGCCACGCGCGCTTGTCATCGTTATTACTTAGGGCAATTTTCGAATTTTTGAAAGTAAAAAGTTGGTGATTTCTAGTACCTATTCTAGTCTGCGGTACAGAAATCACCTGATTTGAATGAAAACAATTTAAATAGGACCATGATTTATTGATGTCCCAGGTAATTAACCCCCTTCGCTTTTACCGTTTCCTTACTACCTAAAAGACTATAACATTTAGGGCTAAGAAAACCCCATTCGGAATAACCTTATCCCTTGCTCTCATCTTTAAACTTCCCGATGACAGAGTCAAGGTTCCTATTATACAAGGGGTGTGTTGGATCGTAATTTGACGTATCCAATAAATTATCTGAGATCATCTGAGGTAATAAAGTTGATAATTTTAAATTTTTTATTTCCAGAAAGAAGCTATCGGTATCACCGGCAATAATATTTATTATGCATTTATATTGTCGCCTGCACTTCTCCAATCAATATATTGGAGCTGGTACATCCGCAGTTTTAGTACAGATCTAGTACTGTTTGACCGATGTAGCTAGGTCTGTCTAAACAAATTGAGTCTTTTTCCAATGTGCCGCAATCAGATCGCCATCGATTCTTATAGACTTTCTGAAAGTCGGCTTTGAGGAGTATCTTTTCCGATGAATTACACAACCTCAAATTCATTCGTTTTTTCAGATTTTCAACGGATTTACCGTACAGACTATATTATATAATTTAAACAAGTTCCCTATATATTTCGCTAGTAGACTGAAGATCGTAAAGTGGTGTTGGTGTCTATGTACGATTTAAAGATAGGTCCTTGTTTAAATTTTTATACAACGATGAATATTTACAACCACCGCAACCTAATTCTATATACAATTTGAGAAGCCTCCAACGAAGAACATAGTTCCTCTTTGGCCAATGCGTAAGCATAAGCTTCTCAACTTTTGAATTAGGCGGGCACAACCTTTCCGGCGCAAGCTGAAAATCATTCAAAAGTCATGCACACATTCCGGAATATCGATATCGACCTCCATAGTATACCCATATGGAAGGTTATCAATATCCGTGTTCATACATTCAAGTAAAACATCATTCAAATTTCATTCACCAAGAAAATCACCATACGGAAGATTTTGGCTAAGAGCCCAACCATACAGATTATTATATCAATGTACAATAATTCTGTGTCATCTGAAGTAGCCGTGTTAATGTTTGTTAACAAATGTTACCCCCCCCCCGGATACCTCCCTCATAGAAATTATACATTTCCATGTCCTGCAAAGTTCTATGGGTTCCGTTAATGTCATAAGCGCTGAGGCCCATGACATACCGGGAATCCCGTAGAAATTAAGAGGATCCAGACCATTGTAAGCAATTGCCTTACCGCGGAATTGCTGAAAATAGTCTGCGAGGAGGTATACGTCCAATTTTTAGGTAGATTAGCATATAATCTAACAAATTATTACAGTTATGCTGACTCCAAATTAGTTAGTAGTGTGTCCAACACAGTCCCCCAAGCTTTCATGCCTCCATTTCACTTAAACTATTAAAAAAACGCCCTAAAATCTATACTTTAGAAAAAAATAGAAAAAAAACATCATAAAAATCCAATAAAAAAATTTTATGAAATAGTAAAACTGCTCTGAGAGGACAGTGGTATTTTTTTTTCCACTGTCCTCTCAACAGTTTTTTTTGATCCGGATCATTTTTTTTTTTATTTTTATTTTTTTTATATTCAACCTCTTTCGTTTATCGAATCTCTTCCAATATACAAGCTGGCCAGGACCTCATACATCAGAATCAATCCGATAATAGCAGCACACCTATTATTCGCTTCTCGCTCACGAAGTCGATTTCAATACGGCGTTTTAAGTGTGCTGCTCGAAAGTACAAATGAATTCGAAAGTCGAATCCGAAGAGGTCCGAAAACAACCAAGAAATAAATGTGCACATTATAGAATCGATCCGGGGGTGTTCGAAAGACTGGTGGCGATAATTACCGGTTCGCCACCATCACCCGTTTGCAATATTTTTTTTTTCATATTTATGTTTAAAAAATAATTAATTAATAAAATAAATAAAATATACAAGATTTATTTCCTAAGATACCCACACTATATATTTTTTTAATATTTATTTTCAAAATTATTTTCAATATTATTTTCAAATTTTTAATATTATTTTATGTTGAAAAAAAAACTAACCGTAGTTAGGATTTGAACCACTATCCATTTGAACCACAATGCCAGTCTATTCCCACTGCGCTATCGGAGTTTGGATTTTTGTCATTTTTTAAATTTTATTATAAAAATGAATAATATAAATCTTAAAATTCAAGAAAAAAAAAATTAAATCTTGATTATAATAAAGAATTTACTCGTGAAATAAAAAAAATCGATATTTTAAAAATCTCGCCAACTTCAGGATCTATTGCAAACTTAAATCGTCGAGGAGATATAGTTTTTCAATCTCTTCAAACATCAAACCCAATAGATATTTGTAATGCCAAATTATATTATAAAATTGAATTAGAAATTGAAGCAAACAAAGATATAACCCTAGAAAATAATTTCTTTCCAAATTTATTCTCCAACATGAGATTAAAACTAGGATCATCAGAAATTGAAACTGTTTTGCATCCAGGAGTATATTCTACAATGTTAAATTTATTTTAACTGGTT
>CAUHTR010006844.1:0-14250 GCA_959609185.1 Schmidtea polychroa | reverse complement strand
TGGTTGGTTTTATTAATTCAAGTCGGTAACCTCTGACTCCACGTGTCCCTTTAATCTTAAATAACAAAACAATAAACTACCCAACGTATATTTGAATCACAAAAATTTCTCCAAATCCAAAGATACAATCTAAGATACAATCAAACGAGATACAAGGGCGAACCCATAGCCACTCCATCAATTTGCTCATACCATTCATTGTCAAAAGAAAATTAACTTTGGAAGTTGCAAACTTTAAAAGCTTCCTATTATGCGCATTAATATTTTCATTCCATAATTCACAACATAAATTGATTGTTTTATTCAACGGGACATTAGTAAATAAATTACATACATCAAACGAAACCATATATTCATTAACATTATTTTTATTCAATTGTCCTATACATGATGCAAATTCGAAACTATCCTTACATTCAAACTCAGATTTTATTAACGGTTTTAATAATCCATCCAAATACTGAGCTGTTCCGACCATAGATAAAACAGGTCTCATGGGAACTCCGTCTTTATGAACTTTTGGAAGTCCGTATAATTTAGCTGGTTGTGAACCTTTTGCATGAATTAATTTTGATACCTCTTAATCAATATGATTATTCTTAACCAAATCACACAACATAGTATTCAAAATCACTTCATCCTTTAGAGGTGGCAATCTCCCTTTTTTTCGAAACTTATCGATTTTTGAAAATTGAGAACCTGAAAGTACTTCATTTAATTTATTCATAAACATCATGGTCCAAAATCACAAATCCATTTCCTTTATCAAATTTACAAACATTAATATCTTTCTTGGCTAAGTTCTTCAGTACCAAAAAATCCTTAATATTCTGTTTTTTATTTTTTCTCAACATACTCAATCGTACTTGCACTCAGCATACTTTTTACCGTAAGTAGATCAATATCATTCTTTGACTTATATTTATTATAATAAACACATTCAATTTTTGCACGCAATTTATTTTCATCGATTCTATTTTTTATGCAATGGTTGGAACCATATTTTAAAATACGTAACTCTTCATTAAACAGAACAATCTTAAAAAAGATTTGTAAATTTGTTTGTTTAAATTATATAAATTAATTGGTCTTTTAATTATTATAATAAGAAATTACTTCAATTGATTAAACATAATCTTTTCTTTATTAATTTACTCAAAAGCTTCAAAATTCTAAATATTATAATTATATTTATATTTTATAAATAAATTTATTACTTCTTAATTTAGTACGCAATATGACCTATGGGAACGGAAGGATTACAATAAAATTATTGGTTAGTATTATCCACATAGATATGTATTTATTAGTGAGGAATTAAAAACAATGCACATCAAAACAATTGATTACAAATTTCAAAAATATTATTTTATATTTTTAGTATTTTACATCAGTATTTTATATTTTTAACAAATGAGTCATTTAAACAATAGATCAACGTTTTATTCTATTTAACACAAATTTTTTGCATTTATTTTTTTAAGTTTTGTTTAAATGGAATTATCAATTTTTTATTAATAGTTACTTAAATTTTCTAATTCTTTTTTTGTACTGTATGCAAATAGAAACTCCCAAATATTGCAAGTCGAACGTCATTTTCCCTAAAAAGTTACAATTATTGTAAAAATCTTATGAAATTACAATATAAAAGAAATAAAACGTTTCAAAAAACTATGAAAAAGTCAGAAAATTATTATTATAAACGAAATAATTTATTTATCTTGATCAACTCTGACCTGTTTGTTTTTCTTTTAAATTTTCATTTATTTTTATTTCGACTACCAGAACAATATTCATTCTTATTAACCACAAATGGTTGGCAGTGCTTTTTATAAATATTATTTAAATTATCATTCTAAACTCAAATTTTTAACAATGGAAAAATCACTTGAAAAAAGAATGTGTGGAAAATTCATGAATATCAAATAAAATATCTATATCTTAACTGATTCATAGTCAATTTTTTTATTTTAACAAATATAAATTTAAATGAAAACAAATCAAAGGTGAATTTTGAAAGAAATTCTTATAATAATGGAAAATATTCACATATATTATGATTAAGAATTTAAACAAAAATTTGTAATGAGCGATATATTACAATAAATAGCCAAGTGGTTGCATGTCTTTCCTTAATAAAATATTTTCATTGTCAATAACTTGAATTTGCAATTTAAAAAATATTTTTAAATAATAATTTATACAAAAACAATGTTAAAAGTAGGGATTTCTTCGATTCTCATTTCCTTTTCAATTATATTTTACAAGAATTTTCTGCGATTGCTTTTTCAAAATTTGTAAAATGAGCAGGACATAAAATTCGTGTTATTTACAAGACAAAATATTTACTAATAGTCATGTAATAAAATGGAATCAGAATAAAAGAAATTGAAAAAAAATAATAATAAGATATTATTGATTTTGTGTAAAATATGAAGTTTTTATAAAAATTTATTAAATACTTAAAGTTATTTTATATTTTTATAGAATAAGCAAAAACAAAATATCGTTCTATAATTCCCAATGTGCGTCAAATGTAAAATTACCGCACTTTTTGTTTCGATAAAGTTCATTTAACAAAGATTCATAGAAATAGGAAATAGCATCATTTTGATTAGTAAAGAAAGTTTTACGATATACATCAACATATTTTGTAATAAAAAATTATTTTCAGAAAAAACAAAATTATTAAATAAAACTAGGAAGTTATAATTTAATTAGATTTATCTAAATTTTTTTCAACCGTTGTAAAAATGATTCAAAACGCAATTTGAATTACTTCGGGGTGCGATAAATTAGGAAATTGAATGATCTATGTTTTGCTATGGATGTTTTCTTTTACCATTTATTGCTGATTTTGATAAATTAATTCAATTCAATTTCAGTAAATAATGTTTTAATAACCAAATTTTGATGTTCTAACAGCTTTCGTTTAAATATTTATTTATTAATTTTAATTATAAGTTAAATATACATTTTAACACTTTTTTTATTTTAACAGATATTCAATAAAATTCGACATTGATTTACCAATAACGGTTTCAAGCGTTTTTATCACTGTCTTTTCCATCGAATAGACTGTATGATGATGCTTAAGCTTTAAATTGTTCTAACTCGTCGTATTATTTAATTATTTATTCTAGGTCTCGGAATCGGTTCGTATAATCTCAATATGTATATATAAGAACTTTTTTTCCAATTTCACCACTGATTTTTTGTTCCATTGTTTTTATTAAAAAGAGCTTGAAGGCTATAGATTAATTTCAAATTCACTTGAAAAAGACAGTGCCGAAAATTCGGGAATATCAAAAACATCGATTTATAGTCTCCCGATTAAAAATTTCATATTTCCGTTTGAATTTATGGACTAGTTATGAATAATGTCAATTAATTGTTTTGTTTTAAGTGCCACAAAATGGATATCATCAAACCATTTTCTTTTCTCGTGTCCAGATCTTCATCTTGTTAAGCTTCAACTGCTTCATTCATAAACTTTCATTACAAATATTTTCTGATTACAAATTATTAATAAAAAATTGTTTTTCATTGATTGAAGACTTGATTATTTTCTCAGTATACATTCAGTATACATCTTTTGAATTTTTAATTGCTCTGTTAAAACAAAATTCCTAATTCCTTATCTTTCATTTTGATGAGTATCTTTTCATTGAAAGAATTTCTTAAAAAAGGATTTTAATTAGCTCGAAATCAATGATTTTTCTCCTTTTATTTAAAGTTGTTTTATTAGGTCATTTTCTCATACTTTCAATATTTGAAGTTTTCTCCATTAGAATATAATAATATAAGCATCCTCTCTTGAGACACAATGTTATGTTATAAAGAGAAAATTATTTAAATCTAATTATTAAATAAACTTAAATTAAGTTATTTGACAAACATTTGAAAACATTGTCTTTTAATATTATAAACACATTGTCACAAATGACACCTATAGCCATCGTACATGAATCCTTAATTAAAAATGAATATCGTTATTAGACGTGGAACAATTTCATTTACTTGTCAATCTATAGCAATATACCAAACAAAAAATGATTTCCTACTTGTATGTAACATGTACGCACTGATCATGATTTAATGCGTTTCTTGAGAACACTTCCACTTATTAAACAAGTTATTTATAAAAATATTCTTTAGGATATTTAAACAGAAATTAGTTTCTAATAACATATTCCTGTCATAATTATTTAAAAATAACATTTATTATTCACAATAGTTGTGAGGAGTTAAAATTAAAATACTAAATTAAATTAGTTCATGATTAAAATTTGTAAAGTTTTAATTGAAACTTAAATTATTTTAAGATATTAAAATTGAAATGATAATTGAAATTTTAAAATAAAATAATTTTTAATAAAATTGAAATTCAAGTATGAATGCGATGGTATGTTGATATTTGGTTGAAATTAAAATTTAGAAAATGTCCCAAGAATATTTGTTTATATAATCAGATTTAATGAAATATAATTTTGGATTTAATAGTCTTAGTAATTTATTTTGATGACCGAAGAATTAAATGTTATAGCTTCTAACAATAGTATTTCTATATTTTTTAAATAAATTTATTTTGTTTTTGAAAATATATTATATAAATATTTCTTTTATTAAAAATCAGAAATTCTGGGTGTGATTTTGTTGAGACGTGTGAGTTTGATGAGTTAATTAAATAAAATAGTGTGAGTAAGGATGATGAGCCTAAATTTATGTTAGTATTGCCGTACTTAGAAGGTTTTAAGGATTATAAAGGGAAAATAAGAAAGCAGTTAGGGAATTTTAACTATAAGATAGTGTCAACTTCATGGAAAGTACGNTTTTTAAAAGAATGAAATGTTTTTATTAAAAAATCTTTTCTATATAATTAATAAAATTAATAAATTTGTTTAAAGATCCTTAACTTATATAGTTATTATATCATACCTGGAAAACTGTCGAAATATATCGTGAAAAGAATGTTTTCTTATAATTAAATCATTATCATGTATGTTTAACTTATATATATATATATAGTTATAATTATTTATTTAATTTAATAGTCGCATGTCTTCAACTAAATTACATTTCGATATTGGATATATAATAATTATTATTATGAAAGAAGATACCCATCAATTTATTAGATAAAATTAAAAATATTTTCCGATCTTTACTTAAATTAACTATTTTTAATTAATTTTTCAACATTCCAATAAACTCTTAAAAATATAAAATACACGTTTTAAAATAAATGATGGTGGTAAAAATTTTCTTATCATGAAAAAAGAATATATTTAAAGAAATATTAATATATGCAATTAATTCAATATTTTGGAAAGAAAAAAGAATTCTTAAAAAGGTTTTTTCATCTTATTAAATAGGTATATTTTCACTTTAAAATTATTTTATTTAATTTGTCTATTTAATTGTTAATTAACTGATTCTAGAAAAATCAAGAAAGGTTTCATGTACTGATTTACTGACTCTTAATAAGGAAATCATTTTTTCGATTTCAATAACGATGCCATCGTTATGCCAAACACCTTTCATAGCTTTTTTAGACAAATACAAGAATTAAGTAACAATAGTGTTGAAAGTATTTATAATGGGTAGACAAAGATAAATAAGGCATTCAGGGAAACTCAATAATTAATATAGTTTTTTACATTTAACACTGTGCCACAAATGACGCCTATAGCCATTCTACACGAATCCTAAATTAATAAGGAATATCGTTATTAGACGTGGAAAAAATTCATTTACTCGTTAATCTATTGAAATATACCAAACAAAAAAGGATTTCATACTTGTAGATAACATTTGTGCACTGGTCATGATTTAATGCGTTTCTTAAGAAGGCTTCAATAATAAAGGTGTGCGCCAACGTGTAAAACAAGTTATTTATAAAAATAATTCTTTAGGATATTTTAAGCAGAAATTAGTTTTTAATAGCGTATTAATGTCATAATCTTTATTTAAAACATTATTGTTTTTACATAATTTTTAAAAATAATATATTTATTAAAAAACAGTAGTAATTATATATTTTTTGAACCACTAGTATAAATATGAATCAAGTTGATTTTTTGATTAAAAAACGTTTAAAACCTGAAGAATATAACTAAAACAGTGGGTTTCATACTTTGATCCATACTGTAACAAGGTTTCTCGGGAAAATTGCAAGGGCTCAGCAAAATGTTTCAGAAATATTTGATGTTTAATTGACAACATATATTAGGGAGCCTTTGGGATTGTGTCACCGCACGTGTTCCTAACATGTTTCAAGTTTACCACATAGATAATAAATTATTTTTTATTTTTAATTAATTTTTAGTTATTGAATATCTTTTCTGCGACTCCCATTGATTTAATATTATTAAATCTGTATTTGTCTCATCATTTGTCATCCATACATACACATTTCCCCCTGAATATGTTAATTTTAATTTTTATAATTTTTGTCATTTTATCGATTTGCACATTTCTTTTAACATCTACATTTCTTAAGAACTATTTTATACGAATCCTAAAAACCTAAAAAAATAGAAACATGCATTTAACCACTTAAAGTACACATTTAATTTGAATTTTTGGTGAAAAAGTGATTGAAATTTTGTAATAGAAAAGTATTTAGTACAGGTGTCTATACAAATGTTAGAACTCGTCCGCGTCTTGAACGAGAATGTAAAACAACGTAAGTAAATATAATGTTCGCCCGTACGATGCGCCCGTATATGTCAAAGGCTCGTATGTTAAGTGGTTAAAAATTAATTGTTTAAAATATTTATAAGATTTCATAAATAAAGTATTATTGTAAGCTGTGATAACCTTAATTTATATATCAGTAAAATATTTTTTTGGTCGCTTCTTATTGGTTTTCTTCTTTTGATATTTCATTTATTTTGGATTCTGACAAAAGATCAAAACTTAATTCTATGGAAGGCAAATTTTCAGATTTGCCTATACTAAGTATTATATTTTTTAAAGTTCAAATTTTCATATTCATATTTTTTTCCATTTTCATTAAAACTAAAAGCCTTAATAAAAACATAATATATTAAATATTGATTATTAAAACTAATCGATTTTCATTAAGAGCCATAAATTTTAAATTTAAATTTAATAAATAAATAATTAATTTTTTTAATTAATTATTTTATTTAATTATTTAATGAAATTCTTTTATATTCTACCAAATATTTTCTTTGCAAATGATTTATTTTTCTATTTTAGTTATATGCAAATTTATCAAGCTATCAAATATATATTTACTTTGAACAACAATATTAAAAGCATATTAAAACCAATATAAAATAATAAAGATAATTTTAAATCGTTTGAAACTTTCTCTTAATTATAAAATCTGATAA
This sequence comes from Schmidtea polychroa, assembly GCA_959609185.1. Lineage (NCBI taxonomy): Eukaryota > Metazoa > Platyhelminthes > Tricladida > Dugesiidae > Schmidtea > Schmidtea polychroa. The sequence continues at coordinate 6,886 of CAUHTR010006844.1, read as the reverse complement.
CAATATAAAATAGAAAATTTAAATATTTCTTTTGAAATTTATATCAAATTTTCGATAAATTTACAAATGTTTTTTAATAAAATATTTATCATTTATTTCTTTGATAATTTATCAATAATACTAAACTAAAAATTATATTATAATTAATTTATATTAATTATTTAATTAGCATATATACGACCAATAATAAATATTTTATCATTCCAGAAATATTTTTGAAAGACATCGACGCATAAAGCAAAATAAAGTCTGTAAAGTAACGCAAAAGTAATATCAAAACATGTAAAATAATGTAAAATATTTTGATCAGTAGTAAGAGAACTGTAGGAAATTACTCCAAATTGGTTATATATTGAGAAATAAATAATTTCACTATATTTTACTGTTGACTATGAATTTTAATACAAAATAGTAATATCGGTTGAAAAAATTTAGTAGTAGATGAAATAAATTCACTGACTCTTGTGTAATAAGATAATAAAGATAAAGATAATAATACATAATATTGCTACCAGTAAAATTTCAAAGACATTAGAATTGATTAAAATGACAAAATTAAAAGAGGAAGCGCAGCGAGAGGATTTCATATAATTTGTAAAATCTTATTGGTACGTGAAACGCATTAACAATTAAATGTTAATTTAACTTAATTTTTCTTTTATCAGTAGATTTATTAATAAATAAATCTTAGTTGGAAAACTATATACACGACCCTATGGTATGCAGTAATTCAGATAACTTTTACAATTTCAAAGGGCATCGTTGATTTTTTTATACGTTATGCATTTTTGTGTTTATTTTTTTTGAATCTTTTTTTTATTTTCTTTTTTTTTGTTTATATTAAAAAAATAGTGATTATTTTTCACAGATAAAATTTAATTGTAATTTTTAATAATTGGTTCATAATAAATACTATAAAGCCTGTTTTTTTACTATATTAAATTTTTAAAGAGTTTACTTTGTTTTTATCACTTAGTTATATGTAAATATAATCATGCTTATTCATAAATAGCAGAGGCATAAATAAGAATTAAAAAAAACGAAAATCTATCAAATTACGTTCATTTTTCTAAAATGTCTTATATAAATGACTTTTTGTTTTTTGTTTAAAAAAAAGAATGTCAAAATTAAAAAAAAAGTAAAATATTCAATTAATTTCATGTATAAATAAATTTAAAAAATGACCACCGATCAAGACTGAGTGATGCACGATTAGAAAGCTGCGTACGTGTAGCTACCTCATCAATTCCGGCTGATATTGATCAGTTTGTATCGAAAAAACAGTGCCAAATTTCTCATTAAAAATTTCAAGTAAATTCGTTTTATTGTTCTTTTCCTGTTTGTTTTTATTTTTCACTAAAATTTGTAAATGAAATCTTTACTTTTTTTATATTTTATATTTTTTTATTCTAATGTTTATTATAAATAATTTTTTTAAAATTATTAATAAGTATTACTTTGTGTTCGGCCCGCCAACAAAATTTAAATTGGCCCGTTGACTAAAAAAGATGTTCACCCCTGTATTATCATATTCTTTTACAGAGTGTCTATGTGCGGTATATCCGAGCGCATTCTGGAGTTAATTACTTTTACACGAAGGACATGAGCTTGCGCAGTATTGTCGTTAAAATACAATACTCTCATTATTGGAAAAGAACAGCACCTAGAATTTCAAGATTATACATGGGAAACGGGTGATAAAACGGTTCTTTAAACAAGAAAATTTAAAAACTTTTGTTGAATATAAAACTGAGTTTAAACGATTTGTGAATATTTATAAAAACCTTTAATTATACATGATTTTAATTTAAATTCCTGTTTAAATATTTCTTATTATTAAAAATAATATTTATTAATATTTAAAAATAATAATAATTTATTAAAAAAAATTAATTCTTATCGCTATATTAATAGAGGTTACTAACTAAAACTAACAAATCTTTTTTAATGTAATTTCATTTAATATATAGTTCTAGGAGCTAAAATAATAATTGAAGTATACTATTATTTATTGGTAATTCTTAAATAGAAACTTTAGGCAAATAATTAATAAATAATAAAAAAATAATTTATAAAATATATGTTTAATTTTTATAAAAAACAAATTATACGGTATATTGTTGAAAATGTATCTTTTAATTATGAATAATTTACCTGACAGAAAAAAATATTGAATATTTGGTTTTTTCTAATTAAAAACTTTATTTAATTAATATATTTGACTTTAATTTTTTATCATTTATCCCACACGAATTTAATTAAGCATTCTATTGTCGTAAGAAAGAAATCAATTATATTTTCCACCTAGGAGACATTTTATTTTTTAATTTTGCTACAAACCTTTATATAAGCACGCAACAGTAAAAAAATATTAGGTTTTGAGAATATATATACATATTTATTATTAATTTATTAATTTATTAATTTCTAGAAGACTCCTTACATAATTTAAAGTAGCGGTTTTTAAACTTTATTTTCATTGTACCATCAGGTAACAAATTTTAATGTCGGTGTACCACATGCAAAAGCCAAATCAAAAGCAACATAAATTATAATTATAATACCCACTATTGATTATTACTGACTTGAATCTTAGACTTAGAATTAGTTATAGTTTGAAAGTTAGTCACTGTTAGTGGACATTACTCATAGTACCTACTTAGCCAATAAATGTCACAGTTAACATTAAACTTAGAATTTTACAGGCTTAGATTAACAGAGTCATAGATATACAACTGTAACTATTAAAAATAACATTTTATGGATGTAATATTATCAACAAAGTGGAAAACTCAAATTACTATTAGAAAGCGTTAATGTGAGATCTGGGCTTGTTTTGACAAGCACATATTAACAGTATCTAGTTTTATATTTGTCAATTTCAAACGCAAATCTGGTTCGAGTTAAAGCATTGATTTGTACTTGTTTTTGATTACAAGCATAGGTGAAAAACCAATTTCACACAGATACAACGTGCTGAATTGATTCAAAAATTGCAAAACTTTATTAGAAATTCAGCTCTTCGTTTCAGCCAGAAATCACACAACATGTCCTTCTTGAATTTGTTCTTCAATCCGTCATTTCACGAAAGTTCAGAAAACTGGTCTGTTTTCTATATTGAAAAATCAGTTGGCAATAATACATCCGAAAATGGATTTTGAATCCATTCTTTATTGTTGAACTGTTTAGGGAAATAAAAATGGAAATCCAATATCAACTGAGAGCAATGGTTTTTTATATCTTCAATCAAATCAACGTGAAATTTAAGTTCATTTTCTACTTACAAAAGAATCCAGAGAAGAAAATGAATCTACACGAGATTGCTCAAGATCTGACAACATGTGATAAAGCTTCTTCACCATTGCATTTATTTTGTCGTTCACAGAAAATGGAGTGATATTTCTTCCTTATATACTCGAATTTATTTCTTTTAGTTTCCCGAAATAATACCGCCAGATATGCCAAACGCATTAACCACAATTCATCAAAAAGTAAATGGGATGTTCCAAATTTGTTGTCAAGTAGAAAGATTTGGACTTCTGTGCGAAGTTCAAAAAGTCGAGATATAATTTTTCCTCGAGATAAACGACTTTAAACTGTTTTTACTTTGTTGCATTTCCATCCTTTTTCGTTTAAAATTTCAATTGGCTTTAAACAGAAGATGTTTAGTTTTGAAATGGCGCTGAAGTAGAGAAGGTTTCATTGAATGATTTGATAGCTTTTCACTGCAGATGGTACATTGAGGTTTGGGTTCATTTTCATTTACACACCATGTAAATCCAAAGGATAAGTAACTATCGTCATACCCTCTAACAATTTTACGCTCTTTACGATTGGCATTACCCTCGTTGGTGTCTCCTTTGGCGTCTGAAGTATAAGTCTCGGCAGATTCGGTGCTAGCAGTTGCTTGGACAGGTTCTTGCTTTCTTTTAAGTGGTTGTTGTTTCAACTATTGATCCATTGTGGGTTTTAAAAATATTATAATAAATAATCATTAATGTATCATTTTTATAATTATAGTAATGTAGTTGTATTAAAATATGTTTATAATTATTTGTATATTTTGATCCGTTATCGTCCAAACCAATTTTGCAAAGGTTTGATGAAAGTCGAGAAGTTGTGGAAAAATAAATTATTAATGACGACCTGTGATGTTTCAACATATAATCACTAATAAAAGAAAAATGGGCATGTTTAGACGAAGTTTTAGAAAATTTAAAACAACAAGACACATTATGGACCATTATAATCTTTGAAATTAATATGGTAAAAATGTTAAATTTTAAGTAGTGCAATTTATAAATAATTTATATTTATTTTTTCGCGTATAACTTAGCGACATCTGACCTACCACTCATGGTACGCGTAGCACCGGCTGAAAACCGCTAGTTTAAAGTATACTTTAGTAGTAACTTTGATTAAACTTTTAAATATGTATTATTTTAATTATAAATGAGAAAGATTTAAATTTAATGTTTTATAAATACACCCCATATATACTTAGTTATTAGAATTACAATACCCTAATGAAGAGCAAGAAAAATTTAGAGATGAATTGCTATCGATTATGGAGGATAACAAAATATTGGTATCAGTCCCAAAAAGTTATGTTACCACATTGATAGATTATATTCACAGAGAATCGTGTCATTCAGCTATTAAAAATGCTTTGTTTTATATGAAAGACCTCGTTTTCTGGCATAATATGAATCCAAGCATCATTAAATGTTTGAATGAATGTTCAAAATATGCAAATAGAAAACAGAAGGAGAAAGAACAAATGAAATGTAGAGTAGATATAAAATATTTAAATGGAAAAAGACATATCTATTAGTCGATTCATTAAGCCAATTCGGAAAGAAAAACGGAATACTAAATGAGGGACCTTATGAAATTCTGCGGTTTTTATTAATTTGTGAAAGATAACAATTCTAGAAACATTGAATGCCTGAGAGCGACGAATATTAAAATGAGACTTATTAAAACTTAATTAGTTGTTTCAATATTATATAATTTAATATATTATAAATGTGATTGAAAATCATTTTACTAGTACCTTTAATTAAAATTTCCTACCAACTTCTATTCAACTAGATATTAATTGTCTAATTTGATTTGGCAAAAGGTTTACTAAATGCCTGTTGATGCAGCTCAAATTGCAAATAATTTTAATAAATATAATTGACTTTTGAATCTAAGTGTAAAACGTAAATTTCTCAAATTCAATTGTAAATTTCCATAAACAGATTTAATATTTAAAACAAAACTATTTTATTCAGGAAAATCTGCTACTAATGGATTTCCTTCAAATTCCCTTTCAACGTGCTCTTTAAACTATTATAATGATAATAAATTGAAAATTTTAATATAAAGTTATTAACATGAAAATTCTTTTTAAAATTCAACAGTTTTAATTAAAACATTTTATTAAAAAAACTCGAAATGAAATATTCAACTAAAGATTTTAATATTGTCAGGTGCCAAATATTTGGAAAATAATATATTTTTTAATATTTTATTATGAATTTATATATCAACCAAAATATTTCAAATTTCATGTATAGGAAATAGAAAATGAGAAAGAAAATTAAAAATGAAACTGAAGAATATTTCCATCAAAACCGATTTATCAACACAAAAATCAAATTAATACTTTGTTAAATTAAAATTAATGCGATTTTTGAAATTGCTTATTTTGCATTTCATTGCTTATTGAAGGATTTTTACCGCTAAGCGCTAAGCGCAGTGAATTTCTCAAATGTTTATCGGTAAGGAAACTTCTTGATTTTGTTTTTGATAACTTCATAATAGAAAAAAAGCTGTTTGCAGAAATATGTGGTTGAAAACAGGGACAATATTTTTGAGGCATAATTTCTTAACATTGGAAATTTTTCTTTACACACATAGGTTTTATAAAAATCAATTAGACCTTTTTCGCCGAACGCTTGCTTATAATCAGAGTTGGATTGAAGATCAATCATTTCCAATTGCATTCAATCAATTGGTATATATTTAAAACAACTATACATTGTTGAATAGAAAATTTATGTATAGTTGTTTTAAATTGATTGAATTCTATTTAATTATTAGTAATTGATTATTTTTTATAATATTTTGAATATATAAATATCATGTTAGAAGAAAATTGTGTTTTAAATTATCTAAAACTGAAATTAAATCATGAAAATACCATCATTTTGACGAGTTATAACTTGTTTTCCTTTGAAGTCAAGAAATTTAATGTGTCTTTATGCGCTATATGAAAAATTTCAATGTTAATTTTACGCTGCTCAAATACTCGATTTAGTACATTTCCGCGAGAGAGCCACCTTACGTCTGTATAATAAAGTAGGTCCGTATATTCAGCTTCACCGTCCTGACATAATTCACGAAATAGCCGCGTGTTTAGTGCATGTCCCTTGATAAAATTTACAATCCTGATGACATAATGCATGATGGCTTCTAGTGTAGGTTCTAAATATACAGAAATACAGTTTTCCCATTTTTCAACTTTGCGCATTGAAGTATTCATTTACTTTATTGTAGACTCAATTCCACGAGATCTCAACTCGAGAGGAGAACAAAACAGCAAAATTATCTGAACCTTTGTAGCGAACATATACCATTAGCTGTGAATTGCTACTAAAATCAGTTGTCTCATCAAGCTGAATAGCAAAATATTTAGCCTGTTTTATTGCGAAAATAACATGTTCCCTCACATTTTCTGCTATTATAGAAATTCGTTCTTTCACAATTCTCGCAGACAAGAGCACTGAATTCAGTTTCTTCGCTTCTTTTTGACCACACATAATCTCTGCCATTTTTACAGCAGCTGGTTTATCCAAATCTTCACCAATAGTGCATGGTTTCTTATTTCGAGCAATCA
>CAUHTR010006843.1:0-14254 GCA_959609185.1 Schmidtea polychroa | reverse complement strand
AAAACTTGGCTATGTCAATTGAAAAGAAATCAGTGGTGAGAATTGAAAAAAGTTTTTATTTTACCAATATCCTTATTACAAATTCATGCTTGGTGATTTTTATTGGAAATAATTTTAAACATATTCAGGTAAAATAAAATATAGTGAAAAAGTTTACGAAGCTTGTATGGAAGCATTTGACTGTTTACCAGTTGGCCGCACTTATCAATGGTCAATTTCTTTGCGTCCACGGTGGAATATCTCCGGAATTTCACTCTCTCGATGATATCAGACGAGTAAAGCCGCAAACTATTCATATCTATATATATAAAAATATGATTTTTATAGCTTGATCGATTCAAAGAACCTCCTGCTTTTGGACCTATGTGTGATTTATTATGGTCTGATCCTATTGAAGATTTCGGTCAGGAAAGAACTTCAGAAAATTTCTTACATAATTCTGTGAGAGGCTGTTCATATTTTTACACTTATCAAGCAGTTTGTAAATTTCTACAAGCAAATAATTTATTATGCGTTATCAGAGCTCATGAAGCGCAAGATGCCGGGTAAGAATATTATATTGTATAATTAATAGCGATAATAATAGTAATAATAATAATAATAATAATAATAATAATAATAATAATAATAATAATAATAATAATAATAATAATAATATAAAGTGATGATTTCTTGGTATTTAAAACCATAAAGTGATAATTTTGGCCTTTTGCTGCGAATGATATATTTAATACAAATGAAAAATTTTATTCCCTGCAAAAGGCTTAATTTATCATTTAATTGTTTAAAATATTATTATTAAAATATTTTTTTTGTCGAATGACATACAAAAAAATTAAACATATCAGGGTTTGTGATTCCTAATGGAGGTCCTATTGTACTATTAGGACTTGCACAAGGTATATGCTGTTTAATTATTATTATTACAGTAAAACCTCTACTTAAGACCACCTCCCTAAAGAGACCACCTCTAGTTAAGACCTCTATTTCTTCGGAACCAAATTTACACAGTAGTTTACTGGGACAAATAACCCTCCATAATAGGACCACCCCTCTCGTTAAGACCACTTTTCGTAAAAAATATTTTTAGTTTAAATATTTTTTGTTTAAATATTTTTTTAAAATTAAAATGGGAGTAAAAAAAACGAGAAAGGAGCTTACATTGAGCGAGAAGATGGATGTTATTAAATCTTCTGAGCGAGGAGAAGGACAGAGACTTATTGCAAGACGATTTTCTTGTAGTAAAACGCAAGTCCACAATATCATTGTTAACAAAGAAGAAATAAAGGAGCTTTGGAACAATAATGCAAATAAAAAACTAAAACGACTAACAAATCAGCAGTTTAAACTTATCAATGAGTATGTTCTAGAGTGGTATGAAAACAAAGTGCTGCGAGGCTTTCCTATTAACGGAGAATTGTTGAAAGCATCAGCTAAGAAGATAGCTATTAGTCTAAACAACAATGTGTTTAAAGCTAGTAATGGCTGGTTGGAGAAATTCCTCAAGAGAAACAATATTACTTTGAGGGTTTTATCAGGTGAATCTGCTTCCGTAGAACCATCTGTGCTATCAGATTGGTTTTCGAAAATCCCAGATGTTATTACAAACTATGAAAAGAAAGATATCTACAACATAGATGAGACTGCTTTATTCTATAAAATGTTGCCAGGGAAATCTTTGGGTCGTGCTGGAGAAAAAACATATGGAAGTAAAAAATCCAAACAAAGAATAACAATCATGCTTTGTGTTAATATGTTGGGAGAAAAAGAGCCACCGATCATAATTAATAAATCTTTAAGGCCTATGTGCTTCAAAAACATCGATATGTCTAAAATGGGTGTTGAATGGCATGCAAATAGAAAGGCTTGGATGACCAGTACAATTTTCAAGGAATGGTGTACAAAGTTCAATGAGAAGCTTTTAAAAGAAAAGAGAAGAATCCTGATAGTATTGGATAATGCAACGTGTCATCCTAAAATGGATTTAAGCAATATAAAATTTGCATTTCTTCCTGCAAATACTACCAGCAAATCTCAGCCTTTAGACCAAGGTATAATTAGATCTTTCAAGCTGGAATATCAAAAAAGAATGCTCTCTTCATTATTGTCGTTTTATGAAACAACTGCCAATGTAGAAGAGTTGTTGAAAAAAATCAATCTCTCTAATGTTGTTGAGTTTGTAAAGGAGTCTTGGAATGCTGTTAAGCCGTCAACAGTTGAGAGCTGTTTTAAAAATGTGGGTTCTGCTCGGATATCACGGTTAAACCAGATATTATAACTGAGATCGAACAAGACGTAACAGATTTAGCTAAGAAGCTTGATTTCGACTTTGACCTTAGTGAGCTTGACATTTCTCTTGAACAAAACTGTTTTGAGAGTGACTGGGAAGAAAAACTGATTTCTTCTTACACTAGTTTGGATGATGCATCAAGTGAGGTTTCTGAACCAAACGAAGTAGAATCTGATTTACCAAAAATTGATTTAAAAACATCTTTATCTTATATTCAGCAGATTAAGAATCTTGGAATGGAACTGGGTGACAATAAATTAGTTGACATAATGTTTCAAGCTGAACAAAAGTTGACGAATATGATTGTTTTTGATAACAGTGAAGCCAAATCGAAGAGACAAACAACATTAGATGAGTTTTTATAATAAAATCTTCAATTTAAGTCTAGTTTTCTTTATAAAAATAAAATCCTCTCTAATAGGACCACCTCTAGTAAAGACCACTTTTGGTCCGGAACCAAGGGTGGTCCTATTAGAGAGGTTTCACTGTATTACTAGGGCCTCTGCCCCTGTTCACTTCGCTTCACCAACCCCGTTAGAACATGGGGTAAATGTTAAAGTTAATATCCAGGGTAAAAAAAAATTTTAAAAATGAAAAAAAATTACTATTATAATTATAATTTTATATATTTATTATTATATTTATTATTATATTTATTATTATTATTATTATTATTATTATTATTATTATTATTATTATGATTATAATTTTTATATTTATAATTATATTTATTATTATTATTATTATTATTATTATTATTATTATTATTATTATTATTATTATTATTATTATTATTATTATTATGATTATAATTTTTATATTTATAATTATATTTATTATTATTATTTATTATTATTATTATTATTATTATTATATATTATTATTATTATTTTTATTATTATTATTATTATGATTATTACCATCATCATCATTATTATTATCATTATTATTATCAATTCTCGAATCTTTATATTTACTAATAAAATTGCTGATTATTAATTGAGTAACTAGAATTTCGTAATTAATCGAGAATCAATTAGTGATTGTTTAATATATATCTATGTGAGCAAATGAGAAATGATTAATCATTGAAAATTCGCATTAGTCATTAACTTTTTAAATTTGAAAAAATTGCATCATAAAATTTCAATTCTTCTTCGTAAGTAATTCTTTTGAAAATCTCTGTTTATATTTCATAATATTTCATTAGAATATAAAACTGATTTGCTTTAATTATAACATTAATCAAATGACTATATCATATGATTTGTCAGATTTCATTTATTATTTCCATTAAATTTATATTTGCGCGCGTCCGATTGTGTATGTGTGTGTACGCGTGTTTACCTGCTGAAATATATCTAATAAACAAATTATCCCAATCTCATGGATACAATTTTCTTTTTCCAACGAAATAAATTCGAAAATTTTGTTTTGCTCTTTATTACAATTTTATTACAATCTATCAAGTTGAAAATCCAAAAAAGAAAAGAAAAATAAACAGCTTTGATTTCATATTTTGACATTGAGATACCTGTTGAAAGTGGGGGGGGGTAAGAGAAACTAGGAAATTATAATTTCCTATTAATCAATACAAAGATCATCCTATCATTTACAAAAATGATATTGATAATTTATTGTTGCTACCAATATTTGATGTTTGTTACTGTAATTATTAACAGACGGTTCCAGAATACTAAAATACCCCAAACGATTTAAAAACCTAATCCATGTGAAAATGATACATGGTGATAAAAATGTAATTTTTTGTAATTGATTTTACTCTCACGGTGTTGTTAACATTTTAATTGACTACTGGATTTATTTATTTATTCATTTTATTCATTTATTTTATTTGGAATTTAATTTTAATTTTATATTGAAATCAATTAATTAGCCGCTATCTTTAGCTCCCACATATATATATATATATATATATATATATATATATATATATATATATATATATATATATATATATATATATATATATATATATATATATATATATATATATATATATATATATATATATATATATATATATATATATATATATATAATATTATATCTTGGTATGATAAACACTATCACCTTTATTTATAACATCAGGTGTTGTCGCCGTCGGCTATTTCGATTGTATATTTATGTAATTAGTTTTTTGCTTTTTCATTTAACGAAATTCCAGTCACTTAATGTCTTACGGAATGTAACTCGCTGCAAAATCTCATATTCCCGTTGTTGGTATTTCGTATATCAGGATTGGATTTCTGTAAAATATGGTCAGAATTCATAACAAATAAATATAGAAAAGAAAGCAAAAATAATTTTTTATATATTAATTTCATTTATTTGGAATAGATTATTCAAATGAATTATTTTCAAAATGAAAACGAGACAAGAACTACATATAAATAATAATTTAGGTTGCTTTTACAATACACTCGTCCTTTCAAAAATTATTGTTATGCATTTAGTGTGTGATGTCTTTTACACACTATACTTTCATACCACCTGGACAAATATTCTTAGACAATATTATAATCATTTACATCATTTAGATCAGTGTTTCCCACGTGGAGCATCACACATCAGAGGTAGGGCACCGTGCTTCAGAGGTAGGACAGTAATTATCAACTATTCCACATATATATTTTTAAATATAAAATGTTCATTCACGACTAAATATAACAACGTGCATTTTTCATCGACCGTTATTTTTGCATGCTGGCAATACTGATTATCGAAGTTTGACAGCTACTTCAAAGGGGCCGGTGGGGCATATAACTTTTGAAAATACTACGATGGGGCATGGTATGAAAAAGGTTGGGAAACACTGATTTAGATAAATAAATAAAAATGGACACAAACTAAATCACTTACTGCACATACTACTGAAGCTTTTTGACCTATACTTTTGAATTCTTTGCCATCCACCCTTTTCACTTTATATAGGTATTTCTGCAAAACTTTATTAATAGAAAGTCAACTATTTGGTTTAAAATTAAGGATTACGTTATAATGTGTATTCCAAGTACAATTGAAATTGAGAAGCTGTCAGAAAGTTTTAGATGATAATAGAAAATACATTTTTATGCTTAAAATTTGCATTTATTTTTAAATGAACTAAACCAGCAGTCGGTAACTGAAATGCACTGGAGCTCCATATATTTTTATTTATTAATTGTAGAGGAAAGGTTTAAGTACTAAATTTTTTATAAATCGTTCTTTTCGAAACGTGTGTCATATGCTGCAGATTACTGACCTAAATGAATTTTCTTTACATAATTAATAAATTTTAATGAAAAATAAAATTTGTCTATCTTTATTTACAATTACAATTTTCCTAACCCATCATCTACGACTTTTTAAATGATATCTACAAAACTTGTTCTAAATCTCATTCAAATCTTCTAGTTTAAAATGAAATTTTTTCAGTAAAATTATAAAAAAAATAATAAAATATTAAAAAAATCATTGATACAAACAAAAATTTATTAAACTTTGGTATTTCATAATTACCAATCTTTACTTTGAAACAAAGAAATCGCTTATTTTTTAACGTCGAAATCTTTCAAAGTAACCAGAGGATATCTAGTGTATTTCAATGCTTTTTGTATCAAAACTATGAAACACAATTAATGTGAAAATGAGTGCTCAACGCATGATAAATGAGCTAGCCACCATGCATTTTTTACAAACGACATCTAGTGACATTCTCAAATGTAGCAATAATAAAGTTCTTATAAACATTTAAATTGTGAGCGAAGAATGAAATGCTCAATAGACATCAAAATATATTAGAAATATCCTGTAAACCGTTTATAAGTACTGTGTTGCATTACATTGACAAGCGGGGAGATATGTTAAGATAAACTAATGTCAATAGTCAAGTAAAACTAACTGACATTCGTTTTTGTCCGATAAAGTTTTCCTAGATTTACTATTACTTTGGGTTTTAAGCGCAATTTATTCATATTGTTGTCTATAGATTTATAACTGAATGTCTCTCAGTATTCTATTATCATAAATTATACCGCCGACATTCAGATTACATGCTGCCTTAAGAACATAAGAAATTTTAAATGCATCCAAATACTTTGATGACAAATTATTTATGACCTGGGTTTATTTGGACTCGTTAAAGTAAAATTAACTTTCAGAAATGGCATAATTTAAAAATTTTTAAAGATGGATGAACTTTAAAAAATATTTTAAAAGAATTAATTTTTATTTTATTTAAAATATACACTCCTTTACAAAAAAAAATTAATTGATTCTTTATCTCTTATTTTTGTAATCAATTCCTTTAAAAATAAAAAAAATAACAATTAAGTCCTTTATTTTTTTGGTCACCTTCGATCTGTTTTTTGATATTTCATTTATTTTCATTTTGATAAAAGATCAAAAANCAAATTTTTCTGTTTTATTCTGAAAAATATATAATTCTTTCCATACAATAAAACTAACTAGATTGTTATCAGATTTTATCAAATTATTAAAAAGAAAAATAATTAACACCCATTAAAAATACACTTCTAAAAAAAATTCCTTTGGCTATGTCAACAATTATTTTAACACGTGTGCTGAATTTTCTATGTCGGATTGATTAAATTTACAGTCACATTTCTCATTGAAAAGTGTCATTATGGCGGTATGTGAATCCTGAATTGGCGTGCTAAATAATTTTTAAAATGATATTTGAAAACTGTTTATTTTGCTAATGACAATAATGCGCTTTAAAAATTTTCTATTGAATGAATCTGACAGCCAGTTTTAAGCCGCTTCCAGTTTTCCTATTTTTTATAAATAATATTTCTCGAATAACTTACTGTCAACATGAATTTGTTATTTTCACTATTAAATACATATTGAAAACACGGAAATTAATTTTTTTGAAAAGTACTCATAAAGCTATCACAGAATTACTGTTGATAACCAGAATAGATTTATCTTTAGTCAATGTCTTTACTTTTTTTCAATAAAACTTTGTGTATGTGTCAGCTATATCAAAAAAATTACAATTATTGGAAACTTTTGCACTCATTGTATAATAATTATTGTTAGAAGCTATAACATTCAATTCTTCTGTCATCAAATAAATTACTAAGACTAAATAAATCCAAAATTATATTTCATTAAATCTGCTTATATAAACAAATATTCTTGGGGCATTTTCTTTTTATAAATTTTAATTTCAACCAAATATCAACATACCAATTCATACTTAAATTGCAATTTTATTAAAAATTATTTTATTTTAAACTATTTTAATTCTAATATATTTCAAATAATTTAAGTTTCACTTTTGATTTTACAAAATTTAATCATGAAATAAATTTAATTTAACATTAACAATTATAAATTAGTATTTATAACCAATAAATTTATTTTTAAACCACAGCAGAATTCCCATTATTCGGTTTCAACTTGACTAGTTACTTTTTTGTGAAATATTAACTTTATTTTTTAGGGACGTAAACTGAACACAAAGCCAAAAATTTAAATAGTAAATGCAAAAATAACAAAATTTTCCAAATGAAAAGAAGAATAAAGTCATATGACAGGAAAAAAGCATTAGAAGATAATTCCTGTTTTTAAAGTAACTCTTACGAAAGAACTTCCTCATTAGGAAAAACGAATTTAAATCAAAAATGCTGTTGAGAAAAACCGATTTTTCTGTAATTTAAATCAATATTTAATAAACTTATATTAATGGATTTTTTGATTTATTTAAAATTTTGTACGCTAAAATATTGTTTGGATCAATTTTCAGCTGTATAGTGTTAGCAATCCGGGTTAGGGTATTTAGCCCATTTTTCGATTATTTAATACCCTGGATAATTTGGTCGAATACCTTAATAGTATATTTTCGTGTTTTTCAATAAAACTTCCATTAGAAAATTCAGTCCATCAAACTGTTCCTAAATATGTCTAATTTTTACAATTTTAATTATTCTTTGCACTACTCGTTGAGAATAAATGACATTATTTCAATCATAGAAATTGAATTGCCAAGGTTATACAAAAACGAAACGTAATTGAGAAATCTCATAAAAAACTCAAAATATTTGTATCATGAAGCGTAAATTTAAGTTTAAGGTTTTAAAAAGACTCGTAAAATTTCGATTTTTCAAAACTTATATTTCTATACATCTAAAGCTGAAATTGATCGAATTATTTCTGTAAATAGTCTGAAAGAAACAATTGGCCCTAGGTATTTGGCAGTTTGAGAGAATTGTGTCATTAAATAATTTGCTTCATCGAAACACCTAATTTGTCAATAGTTAATTCGAGTAATAATTTGATTTTTTTCCAACTTATTTTATCAGTTATTTGTATATTGACAATCAACTTTTCTTGTTCATGTGAACTTTACTGACAAGCAATAATATTATATAAATATCTTATAAATAATTTCTAATTCCGATTTCCTATGCCCAACTAAATTTATATCGAATCTTAGAAGATATAGAGATCTGAAAATAAGACAAGTAAGCAATTCTTAACTCAAAGAGATACATGAATATGTTTTAGGACCATGAATTCTTCAGGTCATCCAAAGGGAGACAGTAGTTGAAGTTCAAACATACTCATAATTTTCTTATAATTTCAAAGAATCTTATAATATTCAATTGAAAATTTAATTACAATTTTTTTCTCATTCCACAATTGTCAGATCAATAGAATTTATTTCGACAAATGTGGAAACATCTACTAACAGTAGTTTAAATATTTCTTGAAATACAGGCAAATCCATAAAGCATTGGTGTATTACATTTCGAAGCTCAAGAGATATAAAGAATAAGAGTGGCCAATTGCTCTTAATCCTAACGAGTGCATAAATATGTTTAGAAACCTTAAGTTTTTCAGGAGTGCCAAACAAATTGGGGTTAAAGTCAAATATATTCTGGTTAATACGCTTTTCTGGTTTCAAAAATTTTTAATATTACATAATTACCAATCTCATTCCAAAATTGTCATCAAAATTTCTTGTCGAAATTCATATATGATCTCGGTACGAAAGTATAAAGAATTAAAACGGATCTTTTTTCTATATTGATCAAGTATTTTTTTCTGTTTAATTTTAATTTCATTTAAAAAGTTACAATATTTTTTTTTGAATAATACAACTAACTTATAGCTTCTTCCCATGAGAAAATGCGATTGCGAAAGCAGTTTGCTAACGATAGATTAAATGTTTCCCCAATTCAGATCTAAAAGCCTAAGACATTCGTATATTTGATCCGTTGATTGTTTGTTCATTTGATCTTAAGCTAGTAATTAAATAGGGTATTTCAACATAAAAATTCATTTTTTAATTTTCTTATAATTTTTAACAATCATTTTAATAATTAAAAAAATTTTCTGTAAGTTGTTAATTTCTCCCACTTTATAGTTATCGAATGTACCGACGTAATCAAGCAACAGGATTTCCATCTTTAATCACAATCTTCAGCGCTCCAAATTATTTAGACGCATATAATAATAAAGGTATCAGTTTAATAATAATTGATATCTTTTTATTATAATATTGTCCTGGTTTCTTAAGCTGCAATCCTGAAATATGAAAATAACGTAATGAATATTCGTCAATTTAATTCCTCTCCACATCCCTATTGGTTACCGAATTTTATGGATGTATTTACATGGTCATTGCCATTTGTTGGAGAAAAGGGTAATATTCCATTGTCGAAATCGAATTTTGTATTTTATATTTATTTTTATTTAATACATTAATTTTATCATAAATATACATTTTTATTTACCATTCAGTAACTGAGATGCTAGTAAATGTCCTTAATATCTGCACTGATGACGAATTAGTCACCGAGGAAGATGATCCAGCTGAAGGTAGATTATTATTATTATTATTATTATTATTATTATTATTATTATTATTATTATTATTATTATTATTATTATTATTATTATTATTATTATTATTATTATTATTTATTATTATTATTCATTTGAAAAAGGCAGTGCCAAAAATTCGTGAGTATCAACAAGCATCGATATATTACTGATTTATAGTCTTCAAACTGTCTTTTTAATAAATTCAATGGAAAAAATAATCAGTGGTGAAATTGTAAATAAAAATTCTTATTATTTATTATTATTTATTATTATTATTATTATTATTATTATTATTATTATTATTATTATTATTATTATTATTATTATTATTATTATTATTATTATTATTATTATTATTATTAATTTTTATTATTATTATTATTTTTACTTATTTATTTTTATTATTTATTATATTATAATTATTTATATTTATTAATTTTTATTATTTATTACTATTATTATTATTAAAACTTCTCGTTAATTAAATGTCAACGGTGCAGTGCATTTTTTTCTAAATTAAAAAGCAGATATTTGGGGGGGTTTGATACAAAAAAATTCTTTATTGTATTGTAAGCTATTGTAAGATATTAAATTTCGGTAACCTTATTGTGACAATCGATATTAAAAAAAATTATTAAATAAATAATGATTTCACGAATAGCGAAGCTTAATTAAATCTGAAAAATATGTTAAAATTTCAGTTTTATATAGCTTGAATTGTCAACACCCCAGTGTTTTTCCTATGATCTAACTTCACATCATTTTTATTGAAAAGATCTAAAAATGTGTCAGGAATTGCTGCCTGATCAGTTATTGATTCCTCTGGTAAATGGGTTAAAATGTCTGCGATTTTCTGTGCCCAGAATTTTATTGTCATTTATGCAGGTTATGCAATGAAAAATTGTTTCTTTTATTTAAATTCTTTCAAACTAATTACTCACTTTCAATTTTAGACATATTTTCGTTTGATTTATTGATATTCTCATTATTAGAAGGAAAATTAAAACTTGTATTGTATTTGTTTAATATAGATTATATATTAAAATTATGTGGACATAAAGTTTTTAGTTTATTTCATTGTTTTTCGGATTTATGGATTTGTTTTTTTATTATATAAGTTACTAGCAATAATTCAAATTATTAATCGATAGTTAATCAATTCTTTGTTGATTTGTATTTAGCAATTGTTTGAAGTTTAAATTTATTATTTGCTGCGTATCAAATTATAAATTCAAATGTCCTATTTTAAATGAGTTCCCGGAAGATTCGTTTAAATTTCAAATCTTAAAAAATTTTAATATTAATTTTTAATAATTTATTTTAAATAATTATCTCATGATTAAAATTATTAAATGCGAAAGAATAAAGATTTATTAGTAGTAAATGATTTCATCGAACAAAACACCTCGGTGAACAACAAGGTACAATTGGGCTATACAATACACTCATGACCCGCAAAAATTTTAACGGCGTTGCTTTTATTTAGAATATTCCCATAAGGTCGTAAAAAAAGGAGATGATAACCAAAATGAAGTTGAAGATGGAACAAACTCTTGGAGCACGAAGTAGTATAATTTCTTCTTCGTTGTGTGGTGCATCAAGAGAAACAATCGAGGCAGTCGGTACTATTGACAATATTAGCAAAATACTGAGAGATGATAGAAATAGAATGATCAATCTGATACCATATTTATACGAGGAACTTTTTAAAAAATTGGACGAATCTTCCGGCTACCATTTAAATGATCTCATTTATACGCGCTTAAGCTATGACGACTGAGCCGTATGTATTCTTTTTATTGATAAAATCAATCAGATTTCCAAAGATGATTATTAATAAAATTACATTTCTAATAAAAATCTTTAGTTTTCAAGTTGATTCTTGTTATAATAATGGGAAATAGTTCATGTCACAATTCTGACAACACATAACTTCCTTGTGCCTGTTTTTTGAATAATTGATCGAGTTTGAGCAATAAAATTGCTTAACACTGATTCGGCACGAATAATTATGTCATTTATATTTGCTATTTCGAATGTCTGGGTTTCATTGCACGTGCTTTAGTTCGAATAAATGGGGGAAATTTTGATTAATATTGATTATACACACACACACACACATATATATATATATATATATATATATATATATATATATATATATATATATATATATATATATATATATATATATATATATATATATATATATATATATATATCTTAGACAGTTGTTATCTTTATAATAAAATATTTATCATTCGATAATCCCTGGATTCATTAAAATATTTCCAAATCGTACAATCATCCAATATATAAAATTATTTTGTTACATAATGTTTTCTGTTGAATAATATTTGTTTGTAACAAATTATTTTCTGATAAATTAGAAAATGGCTCCTTGGTAATTGTTATTATTATCTCAAATCTATTTTTCTAATTTTATCTCTAATAATTATAATTAATTCGAATTTATTCTATCTTGAATGAAGTTATATTATAATTTAATATCTCGCGCGATTTGTTATTCTTATAGTAGAGATGGATTGCAGCACTGAAAATTCTCAATTCCACATCTGCTACTATGGACTCAGTGCTGCTAAAATAACATTAATATGAAAAAATAAAACATTATTAACGGTAAAAACCGATTTCCACTGACAAATCAACATTTCCTACCACAATTTTTCTAAAGTCATTGAATAAGGCGTTCTTATAAATCAATAGAAAACAAAATATTTACTACCTTTTTAAAATTATTTTTAATAAATAATTATTTTGTGTTTTATTATATATTTTTTTACGTAAAAACGTTAATAAGGAATTTTTATACAACTTGATAGGATACGTTTTTATTCTGACAATTGACTAAAATATTAAAAATTTGAATGATATTATTATTTATTATTTATTTATTATTATTATTATTATTATTATTATTATTATTATTATTATTATTATTATTATCATTATTATTATTATCATTACTACTATTATTATTAATATTATTATCATTGCTATCTTTTATATAATTTTTGTTTTGTATATTATTTGCATAAGTCAACAGTGTATTCAACTACTCATCAACATATATAACTACATGTGATTTACTATTTTGCCAATATATATTGCTTGCGTTGAATCAATTGAGTTTAATAGTCACGTTTCTGATACAAATTCCAGCTTTTTGCCATAGATACATAATTTTTTTCTAGATCTGTCTGTCTGTATATTTCCTTAATAAGCAATATATTCTGTTCTACCATATATGGGATAAGTGTTCATGTGTTTGTGTGGTTTATATTTTTCTGTTTGTATGCCTATGTATGAACTTTAGTTCACTGATCATAGAATTGGTTGTAATATATTTTCTCAGAATTAATTAATGTACAATATAACACAGGTCATAATATCAGCAAGTTTTCAATTATACACTGTTGTTATACTTGTATATAATGCTTTTACTACATAAAAAAACCTAGGATATAAATGTGCATGTATGTTCTTGTTTTACAAATCTTGAATGTAATTTTGTGGTTTATAATGTAATTCAACTTTAATTTAGCATACAAAATACATATTTCTTCCTAGCAACCATGATATCTTTATTTATTTAATTTAGATAAAATGACAAAAATTAAATTTTATTCTTTATTGATAAACAAGATTAATAATTTTACTGTAATTAAATTGTTTAAAAAATTTCTTAAATAAGACAGTGTCAAAAATTCATAATATATATAACACGCAAAACAAAAAATATTGATTTATAAAGAAATAAATGAAGATAAAATAAGTGGAAATGAAAATATGTTGATGATAAAAATAAAGACTACACATATTATATTATTATAATTATATTATATTATATTATATATTTTTATTTATCAACTGTACATATGATGCCATTTTATTTTATGTTGTTTAAATAATAAAAAAAATATTTAACTCATGTCTTTCACGAGGATTGTTTTGGGACCAATAGTGGAAATTTTGTTTATTTACAATTTCACGTAAATGAAAATGGGTATCATCAATGAATATCACGATAGCAGTACAGGGAACATATTACTGAATTTTCCTACACAATATTTTGCGTTTTTT
>CAUHTR010006842.1:0-14281 GCA_959609185.1 Schmidtea polychroa | reverse complement strand
NATACAAGTAGTAAAAGTTTAGCAATTTGAGACATTATTTTAAACTGGATCTCAAATTCATTAAAATTGCTCGCAAAATAAATGGATTGGAAAGTATTGAAACAATATCTTACTCTAGTGCTCAACTGTCAATGCATTTGAAATAAAAGTCAAACGTTGACTACCATCAGTTGTGGATTATGTTTTAAAACTTACAGTAGATGAAAATTCGAAAAACAAAGATATCAGATGCCCGGGTTAACATATACTTCAGAAATCTAAAAAAAACTTTCGATTAATATCCCATGAGTTTTCTATAGAGAAAATAAATTTTCATGTAGAAATTTGTAATAATCTACTTGACTGCATACTTATGAGATGGTATCAGAGAGATCGAAATACTGTCTAACCAAGCATATAGTCCAAATCGTGCTCTATTAAATCACAATATGTTCAAGCTTATGACACTGTTATTCGTGATGACTTGGAAAGTAAATATCAAGAGTTTTCCCTCAAAATGAATGAAATTAAATAACTGGTAACAGTAATGAAGGATTACTTATACTCTGAGTCACGTGATCCGGATTGGGCGACAACTTGATATGGAGACATGGAATTTGAGGTATTGCATTAAAAAATTAAGCATCAAAGACTTCTAAGTACGTAATTGTCTGTGAGGATCGTGACCGTAAGTCTTTAAAATAAATTAGATTAATCCATATATGATCACATTAATGCAGAGAAAGAGGGGAGAGAAGACAAACCATAACCTATTTTCGTACATCGAAGGGATGAACAAGCGGGTAAAAAATAAAAGAAAAAAAAGAAAAATGTATAGAAAAAAAAGAAAACTACTATTGGTTAAAAAATGGCAAAAGAAAAATAAAGTATATAGGACTAAGAAAAGAGTAAACTGAAAAAACAAAAGTGGAAAAGATGTAAAGATATCAAGAACAAGGCACAAAAGGAAGGAAAAACAATAAAAATGAAGAAAAATAAAGAGATGAGATCAAAAATGGACAAACAATTTTTGATAAAGGGATGGACAAGAAAAACGCAATAAAAGAAAGGATAAAAAGAATAAAATGTCGAGGTTGGTAAAAATAACATAATAAAGAAGTTTAGATAAAAGGTTTTAGTATTTTCAAAAAGAAAAAGAGTAAAGAGGGTTATATGCTGTCAATGAACATGGTTATGGTATTGATGTCTTTAAAGATTATATTTACGTTGTATTCTTCTGTCAAAGAAAATAACCAAAGAAAGCGGGTAAGTGAAATAAAAAAGAAAAATGATACAAGATCAAGAAAACAAAATGAGAAATGGGAAAAAATTATTTGTTTAAACGAAATGAAAAACTGAGAGGAAAGATCAAGTATGAGAATGCTAAGAGAATGATATTGTCAAGTTAAAAGAATTAAATTTTTGTTGGCGTAACAGGGTGAAAAATCAGAAAAAAGAAAGAAGGAATGAGGTTTAGAAAAGAGCAAATTTATAAATGTACAGTAAAGAAAAATTTCGGACAAACGAATGGAAAGTGAAGAGAAATATAACGAGTTCAAAACAAAATTTGAAAAGCGGATTTTAAAAAAAGAAAGAAGCTTCAAAAAATAAAACAAGGCAAGAAAAAAAGGAAAAATAATACAGGGAAAATATTTTGAGTTGAAAGGTAATATTTATAGGAATAGCAAAAAAATGTTCGCACCCGGTCGGCAGATAAATTGGGCACCATTCTAATTATACTTCAATTTGTTTTGCAAAATCACAAAAAAGATTTGATTAAAAAATAAAAATAATTTAAACAAATTCTAATTGTTTAATTGAAGGTTGATACATTACATCATTGTTAATTATTATAAATAAAATGAATGAGAATGTATTAAACATTTTTTGTAATTAAAGATTCTAAACTTGTTTCTGATAGTTGTAGTTTTTTACAATGAATTGTTTTATCTTTGACATGTTGAAATTTTTAATATCCCTAGTAAAATGATCTAGGCCCAAACCAATCTTACTGATTTTCACATGAATGCAAAATCATTCAATAAGTTAAAAACATTATTCACCAAAAAATTAATTTTGATTAAAATCAGTAAAATTTTTTATATAATTTTTTATTGTCTCGAAATTAAAAGATTTGTTAAAGATGAATATATTTGTAATTATCGATAAGAATTTTATTGATCTATTGGCATCTAACAAAAAATGAAATGATTTCTATTAATAAATAATATAAAAATTAATTCATTAGAATCTAGAATCATTATAAGCCATAATTACCTAACAATAAATACCGCACCAATAGAAAACCCTCGGGAAATGATATTTTGCTCTAACACCCTATAAGTTTTATTTTTAAATTGTTACCTTACAGCATTGGGGAATCCTTTGAAATCATTAATTATTTATATGTATCAGCTTCACTAGATAGTTTCGATACTTCCAAAAATTAAAAAAGCGACAATATTAAAAAATCATTGAACCAAGAATAAACCAAAAATGTCATGAATTTATATTTTCATATTCATGAATATGTTGATGTACTTAATAATTAAATTTTTTTGTGAATTATGGAAAATTTTTCTCTTGGAATGAAAATGAATTCTAACACTAGTTTGAAAATGTATGAAAAAAAGAGAAATTTCACAATAACATTTTTATAAGAATTAAATTTTAAAAATTAAATAAAATATCAAAAAAATGTAAAATATAATATATAAATTTAAAAATCTAATAACAAATATTTTAAAATTAAGTACATTAAAATTTTGGAAAATAATAATTTTTTTTAATTTAAAAAAAATAATGAAAATATTGGATTCTAATTATAAATTTTATGTTTAGAAAATTCCCGTTGGGTTTCTTTCACATTTTAAGAGAGAACAGATCCACTTGTTGTCAGACTAATCTTAAAACATTTTAGGAATCTGATAATCATTTCCTGAAAAATGTCATAACGATTAATGAAACGCATTTCTTAATTTATTTTCCCGAAAGTAAACAAGAGTTAGAAAAGTATAATTTTCAGGAGAATCATAACAAGGAGCAAGTGGGCATCAAAGTGCACCGTAAATCTCTTATGTACGCCATATTATAAAATTGTCATGAAGTAGTTTTTACGAATTTGTCAAATAATATTAAATGATTTCATTTGATAGAATATATGTTTTATAGTTCTTTAAAATTACCGGAAAGATTATTTCATAATTTCACGAATTATTCGGATAATTTATTAACAAATTGAAAATGTATTTAAATTTGTCTAAAAACAAGGAATATTTAAAATTTTTATTTATTTAAAGCTAAACAATTTGATGATGTTAATGATCATTTTATTATGAAAATGTTAAAAAAATTTTCTGTTTAGCATGGCGGGAAATATCTCTTTCTCTACTTCCATCTTGCAAATGTACATGTCATTTTAGAATTTATGTAATATATGTAGTATAGTGGTGAAGGAATAATTTCAAACACGGACAAGGAAAGGAGGCAATAAAAATGTGTCTTACTTCCAAACCAAAGTCTAAATTTAAAAAAAAATTGCAGCAATTGGACTAGATTATAATTACTATGTAAATTTTATTGAAATTAACAAAATTGATTATTGTAATGTTTTAGAACTGTTGAGTCCAATTTTTGTTCATATCTTATCGATTATACACTGCGTAACAATCAATAATATACGTAATATTATAAATAAAACCAATACTCTTATAATATATGAAACACATAAACTTTCCTGTGAATCAATAACCTTCTCTTAGGTCTTAAACCAGGAATATTCAATCGTTTGGGCCTTTGAAACCAATTTAACCTATGCAATTACTCAAGGAACAGTGGCGTAACTAGTGGACGCAGGACCATGCGTTGCGGGGGCCCAAAATTATTACTAAAAAAATATTTACAATCATTTTCTGAAACTTTTTTCCCGCAGTTATATTTGCCTACAAACATAAAACTATCATTGAATAGCGGCTGCTGTGAATAACTATGTATTAAACTTTAACCGAAAAATTTAAGTGGAAATATTTTACATTGCGCGGGGGCCCAAATTTTGAAGTTCCGCCACTGTCAAGGAATCTTTATTTTTGAAAAGGACGAATCTTTAGAATTCTTAATGCAACAAGTCTGATACACGCGGTCTATTTTTATATATTGAGAACAAAAAATATAGTTTTAATCAAGCAAAATTTCCAAAAGCAAATACGGCTTTCTTTAATTTACTTTAAATTGTGTAGAATGTTTTGTGAAACCCAATTTCAAAATCTTAATATTAAGAAACCTAAAGTTGGAGACAAACAATATAATGATGATAAATCCACCCGAAAATGTGCCATCTGTCATTATAATACATTTCGTGCATTACCTCATAAATTTGTGAGTAGTAGGAACTTGATCAAGACCCATTCGATACATTTTGATTGCACGGGAATAGTTTTTCAATGCGAAATAGATATTTCCCATGTTGACCTTCAGTCGACCAGCGTGAGTGAACATTTTATTTTTCACAATTGTTTGATAGGTATGCAAAGCTTCTTGGTACATTTTATTGGCAGCGTATTGATTTGCTAGGTTGAACAGAACGGAATACGTGAGATCTAGATTCATCTGATCCGCAACGCCCAATTGGTCTCGTTGTCGAATCAGTACTCGTTCGTTTTTCCCAGCTTCTTCGGCTTTATTTAAAGCCAATGAAAAGTTTCCTTTAGATGCCGCTAAGCAGCTTTCATCAATCAAACTGTTAACCTGAATTATTTCATCTTGCAGTGGTAATTAGGAAATTTTATCGAATCACTTTTTTTTCGATTAGTTTAATTTTTTCTTCCGGAGTATCTTCGGGTTTGTTTTCAAGGGGAGGCGCTGGGCCGGAATCCTTAAACGAATCACCAAACCCTGAACGACCTCCTCTACTATTGGAAGAATATCCAGCTGCTTTAACAGCCGTCATGAGTCGTTTACCATCACCCGCGGCATTATTAAAACTAGTAGCCAAACGATTGCCTGTCTGCAATTTGCCAGTCTGTAATTTTCCAGGTTGAAATTTGGATGAATTAAAACTCTATTTATAATAAATAAGTTTAAAATTCAGTTTATTAATTAACGAACTGTGCCTTTGCGACCGTAACTGGTTTGTCGAAGCGCTTGTTGAATATTTTCATTTTCAAATAATGATTGAGCATCTATTCCCATTTTTGTATTAAAACCAGCATACATATCATCATCTTCGTCTTCTGGGTTGAAATTAACTTTATTATTTGTTCGAAACATGATGTATTTAATATTATTTAAAAAAATAAGATAATTTAATTTAGCATAGCAACAGCAAGAATATGCATTTTTAAAACAAAATACAATATCTACAAAAATTTATTCAATAATTACATTTTTTAAAGTAAAATAATAAATAAAATTACTATGCAGTTCTTAGATAAATATTTATCAAGGAATTTCAGAATGAATTATAATAAAATAATAATAATTAAATTATAAAAGATTTATTTAGTAATAATTAATTTCAACAATGTAATAAAAATTATTTAAAATACTTAAAATGCTTTATCGTGAAAATTATTTATTTTCATAAAAGGATCTCTCGAAAAACACAGTACTTGAATTACACGAAAGTTCGTATAATATGGGTAAAAATATACTCATCATATAGTTAGATATCTTTTTGTTTTAATAATTGGAATTTGCGGTTTTTGTGAAAAAATTAAAAACTTGTTATTTATAAATCTTTGATTAAATATATATTGTTGGTTTTAAGATTTTTGTGAGAAATTTAAAGATGGATATAACTGGCGACCACACCGAAAATCAGAACATCAATGCAATTTCCAAATCTACAAAATCGCTAATGGAATGCCTACCGAAATCATGCCGAAATCATTTTAATACGATATGATGGACGAGGTTTAAAAGAAGCTGAAGAATGGTTGCTGACAAATGGACAATGATTGACAAGCACTTTAGATGTGTTATTGGTGGCAGAAGCAAAGACATTGTGAGGAAACGTCAGAGAAACAGAAACAACAGATGTGAAAGCCAAAGCGTGGTTCTTACATACGTTCAATAAATCAATAACTGACATAATCAGAGAATTGGCAGCTATGGAACAGGAAGATGATGAAAGGTTTGCAGCTTTTGAGATACGGCTAAGGAAAGCTTTAGCTGAAGTTGTAAATTCAGGATGATCAGAAGAAGATATTGTTCAAGACCTCATCGCAAATAAAGCACGCAATGCGAGACTGCGGGAGATACCTTCAACGAAACCAGAAACAAAAATTGAAGAAACGAGATCATTGGCGAAAATCTTTGAAAGTAACAAAAATGGATACAATAAAATGGAATTTATCAAAGCAATTGGTCAAAGAACATACGCTAGCGTGACTGAGGGACGCCAGATGAAAATTCAAAAGAATACCCAAAATCCCATGCCTACAACACCACAAAGAATACTGTCAGAAGAGTCATTTAGTCACCACAGATCAAAAAGAGACGAACATCCTATACGTGGACCAATTCAATACGAAGGAAATAACAATGGTCGTCGAGAACAATCTTCAAGAGAACAATTCTTGAGAAATGCGAAAATCCCGAATAGCTCAGAAAGGAAGATGCCAACAATATCCATGAAGAATATAGCAAAGAGGGTGTACAACGAAAGTAGGGGACTACCACAAGCATAGGTCCCAAAATTAAAGGTAGGTGATTGTTTTTGCTGTGGCTAAAGGGGACACAGAAGGTATGAGTGTCCACTGGGAAATAAATGCCTGATATGTGGCAAGGAAGGACACGGGTTTCGAGATTGTTTTTCGTTACGGAAAGATGTTCCACATCGATATCAAAGAATAGCGTGCATAGAAGAAGAAGATTCAAAATCTGAAAGAAGAGATTAAACCGAGAACAGCCAAGATTTCAGAACTGCTCACAGCGACATGGAAGATTGATTGAATGTCCCTGAGAAATACACTATATTGAGAGAAGACGAAAAAAACATCAGCGACTCCATGGGTTTCATTTCGTCGGTGAAGTCAAGACAATAACTTGTGAAAGAAGAAATGAACGACAAAGAGACAAAGCAGAAGAAGAGATGTACCAGACGAAAGATGGAAGAAATTGGAATAAAATAATGTTGAAAAATAATACCGAAACAGAGATGTTATGGGACTCTGGAGCATCAGTAACAGTCATGAGCAAGAATTTGTGGGAGAAAATAGGCAAACCAGAACTTCAACGTAGTATGATATTGTTATATGGAGTTTTTCAATTGGAGGTGAAGAAGCAATGGGATACATGACTATACCGGCCACATGGAATCAGAAGACCAAAATTATCACAGTAGTAATTGTAAAAGAGATCAAACCCGAATTCATAGGGGGGCATTGATACAATGAAAGAGTTTGGAGTAAAGTTAGTGAAAATCAATAATATAGAAACATTATTGATAAACAAAATTTACACTGATGAAGAAAGAATAAATAAAGCACTAGTGGTGATGGCAGGTGAGAATTGTAAAGATATTGAAGGAATGATCAGAGAATACGGCGGAATTTTTATGGCATCGAAATTCGATCAGGGATTCACAAACTTAGTTCTACATGAGATGCGAATAACAGAAGGCCCAATAATGTAACATCCTCGACGTCAACTAATGCACATGGAGAAAAGCATTGAAGAGCTGATAAAAGAGTTAATGAAAGCAAATGTTATTCGGTGTTGCAAGCGATAGTTGGGAAGAAAGATGGATCTATCTGGATGTGTGTAGATTATCGTGGATTAAATTCCATAACAGAAAAAGAGTCATTTCCAATGCCTAACACCAAATTCTTACTAGACTGTCTCGCGAATGCAAAAATATTTTCGTCAATCGATTTAGGTCAGGCGGATTATCAAGTGGAGTTGGCTCCAGAAATAGAAGAAATGACTGCATTCAGTACAAGAGAAGGACAATTTTGCTTCAATAGACTACAGTTTGGCTTAGCAACAGCCCCTGTGACATTCCAGAGACTGATGCACACAGTGCTAGAAGGAATGCTATTCAAGGGAGTAGTAGTTTAGCTAGATGATATCTTGTTATATGGTAAAAGTCAAAAAATACCACAATGAGCTATTAAGAGAAATATTTAGAAGAATTCAAGTGGCAGGACTGAAGATGAATCCAGAAAAATGCAATTTCAATAAAACAGAATTGTGTTTCCTTGGTCACACAATTAACGAGAAGGGTATCCAGACAAACAGAAAGAAAGTGGAAGAGATCGAGAAAGCAGAAGTGCCAAAATGTTCAAAACAATTGAGATCGTTTCTCGGATTAACGAACTACTATAGAAGATTCATCAAAGACTTTGCCAAAATCGCCGAACCATTATACGCTGCAACATCTGGATGCGATAAAGATATAAATTGGACTAAAGAATGCAATGAGAGCTTCCAAACTCTGAAGAGACGGTTGTGCGAAGCACCTATCCTTGATTTTCCAAGAGAAGATAGGACTTTTATCTTAGACACAGACGCTAGTTTCGGAGCCATTGGTGCAGTTTTCAGTCAAATTACAGAAGATGGAGAAGAATCTGTCATAGCTTATGGCTCGAGACATATGTCATCATATGAAAAGGGATACTGTGTGACCAGGAAAGAACAGCTCGCCGTACATGAATACGTCATGCATTTTAGAGAATATCTGTACGGAAAAAAATTCATATTTCCCATCGACTACAAAGTATTGGTTTTCATGAACACTACAAAAACGCCAATCAGTCCGCAGTTCCAAACATGGTTAGCTAACCTGTCGGAATATGATTTTGAACTAAAATATCGGAAAGGCGAAGAACACTCGAATGCAGATGGACTATCAAGATTAAAAAGTATGATTTGCACCCAGTGTCAAACAAGACATGAAGAAGCTAAGGAAGGAAAATCAAAGATTAGATATATATATATATATACTATCCAAATAACAGAAGCTATGGAAAAAGAATGGGAACAACAACAAAAGGACATTCGGTTTCGAGAGCTGCGAGAGATATTGATAAATGGATGACACGGGAGAAAAAGGATTGTTTTCCTTTTAACATAAAAAATACACGACTTGATGGAGGATTAATAACAGTTGAAAAAAACAAAAATATCTTAATGTTCAGTCCCAGAAACATTTGAGGGCCTGTTAACAACAACACTACATAAAGAACTATGTCACATTGGAGTTAAGAAATTATTTCATTATATGGAAAAGATATTTTATTGGCCGAAAATGCAAGAAACAATCCAACTCTGTTTTCGATGTTGCGAGATCTGCGCTTAGAAAAAGATCGATCAGACAAGAACCAAGGAAACATTTATTCCTAGATAAAGGTCTGAATTCCTAGAACAGATTGTTATAGATGTGGCTTACATGGAAATGAGCGCCATAAAAAAATATATGGTAGTAATGGTGGACCGTTTTAGCAAGCTTGTTTCTTTAACTGCTATCACAAAGCAAG
Source organism: Schmidtea polychroa (assembly GCA_959609185.1). Taxonomy (NCBI): domain Eukaryota; kingdom Metazoa; phylum Platyhelminthes; order Tricladida; family Dugesiidae; genus Schmidtea; species Schmidtea polychroa. The sequence goes on along the minus strand of CAUHTR010006842.1, from coordinate 4,826 downwards.
ATGAAGGGACAATTTTCAAAACAATACTTAATAGTTGGATCTATCGATTTGGAAAACCGAAGAGCATTTTAACAGATAGAGGCCGAAAATTTCGAAGGGAATTTCCTAAGACAGAAGCTACAGAAACTTGGAATCAAACAGGAATTCAGCTCACCTTACCAGCATCAATCAAATGGTTTAGCCGAAAGAGCCATACGAACGATAAGAGATCTTATTACAGCAACATTGGCAGGCGGATGTGAAGAGAGAAACTGGTACGAACTTCTACCCAGAATAGAGTTCACTATAAATAGCAGCCGACAAAGTGCTACAGGTTTATCACCATTATCACCAGATAATTTATGGACGGAGTGTTAACCTACACTCTAACCTGAAACAAGCCGAGATATCAAGAAGCGAAAGAATCGAAGACACGAGATTTAACTCGAGTAAAGCCGCAGACACTATGAGAGCTATGGATAAGACAAAAAGGGGCACTCGTGTTTTCGAGGTGGGGGATGAGGTACTCGTACGTAAAGAGCCGCAGAACAGGCACAAGAATGGTATGCAATACGATTGCCCATATAAAATCGTCAGATTTCTATCACCTCATAGAGTCGAACTACATTCACAAGAAGGAACGAAAGAAAGAAGAATCGAGTGGCTGAAGAAGTTGAAAAAGTCTTAAGAAGGGGAGAGTTAGATATCTTTTTGTTTTAGTAATTGGAATTGACGGTTTTTGTGAAAAAATTAACAATCTTTGATTAAATATATATTGTTGGTTTCAAGATTTTTGTGAGAAATTTAAAGATGGATTTCAAGATGGATTTAACTCATATATTATAACATCATTCTGAATGGTACGAAAATCAAATAATCCTATTATTCAAACGATATATGTAACTAAAATGTTAAAATAATAGAATATATATTAACAAAGTTATGCAGCATTGGTCAAATTTGCATCAAAAAATTTGTTTAATTTAAATTTCTGACGATTCACCATACGAGAATTAACACCGATATCCAAACTGTTAAGGAAACGTTAACCGTGTTTTCAAATATCTTAGTCCACTAGATCGATCCTAACAATATTGCTGGCTTAAAATAATCTTGTTTGAATATTGTGAAAAATAATAAATATTTGAATATCGAATATTTAGCTAATTTAAATGGATATAATATATATTTGGTCCACACATTCTAACAATACTAATAACAATACTGTTAGGGTTCAACGAGAAAGGCACAATAACGAGATAAAAATTAATAAAAACATCAAATTCACAATAACAATTTTAAGTACAAAAATATTAATTAAAAAATTTTAAATTTAAAATGAATATTTTTCGGGGAAAACTGGTATGAGGGGATGTCGAACAATGAGACGAGTTCAAATATAATAAAAATAAGCTAATGGGGGTCCTTAAAATTAAATAATTAAATAAATAAATAAAATAAATAAATAAATAAAAGGAAATAACAAAAATCTAAAATTGATTAAAAAATGAAGTAACTGATAACAAACCTGAGCCAATGGAAAAACCGAGCTAATGGAAAACCTCAGCAATTGGAAAACCCTAGCAGTGTGAGAGGACCCGAGTGGTCAATCAAATTAGGTTGAGACAATCTAATTAGCCGACGAGTAATAAAATTGGGGCAAACCATCAAAAAATGAATAAATTGCTTAAACTAATTAGGTTGGCAAAAGGAAGCACGGAGAAAAGCATCAAAAGTAATTTGATAAGGAGATAATAAAAGTACACGGGACGGATATAAAAGCGATCGGCAAGTAAACAGAATTGCTAGTAGGTCGAACAAGGAAAAGTGATAGCATAGTGAAAGGGAGAAAAAGTGAATTTAACTTAGTGCTAACCAAATCATTATGAATCCAGCGTACCAGAAAGAAACATCCCGTTGGAAGATTAATTCCCTGCACCAGATTGAGGTTGAAATTGAAAAGTGTGCAGAGTAAAAAAGTTATTATAGTTGTGTAAACGGAGATTGTTTCATTAAAGTGTGTAATAAAAGAAAAGTGTAATTGTGGTAATTTCGAATAAATACTATTGTGTTGGGTTGTTCGATTAGCTAAATAAAAGGACACCAAGAAGTGGTACCGACTTGCTCAAAATACCCAACAATACTAAAAATAATACTAATTATGATACTACTACTAATAATAATATTTATTCTTATAATCGAAAATTATTTCTTTTTATTATTTTTTTATTAAATCTTATATTATTATTATGATAGTAAGTCCTGATAAAAATGTTTTATATAAAAATAATGTTAGCTATAATCAATTTGTTATTTGAAAATCCTATAAAAACAAATAGTACACTGGGTTTCGTGGAATAATAACATTTATAAGAGAAGTGCCCACTATTTTTTTTCAAACGATTTTCTTTTAAAATGTATTAGTAATGTAAAAGTAATGGCGATCTACCGAAATTGTTTATTATAAATATTAGAATTTCTGCTTATTTGTCAAAATTACTGAACAAGAAATCAAGTACTTCCAGAAATACGTTTTTACAAATTACGTCAATGCCAAAATATTTTATTCTTTTTGCTTGAGATGGGATTCAGATATCGACATCACAATTTTGCAATTAATAAATTTTCGGAGTATTAATTATAATGTTTTTCATAGTTACTATATCACACTTATTATGCACTGTTTAAACGTATTCTAAAACATTAACATTTTTTGTTGACGTAATGCTAGTATTACAAATTAAAGAACAAACACTTGTTTTTAAAGATTCTAAAAAAAATCGTTTTCCCATTCTTTATAATATTGATGATTTGGTTTTTTCGTATTCATTGTTCCACATCTTTCTGAAATACTTTTAAAATAACTATGAGGTGTGAGTGATATAATTTAAAAATTGATGAAAATAAGTTTATTTTAAGAAAGCTGAGATTATAAAATTTTGATTTTATCTATTATAATAAGAATCTTTGAAGTTGATTATAAGTATAATTTTTTTATTAAAATTTATACAGTATGTTGAAATGTATTTTAGTAAACATGGTTCATAGAAAGTATCACCGACGCTTCTGAAATATATTTTAAAAAACATGAAATTTAAAATTATATTAACCTAGTTGACAAAGGGGTTAGAATTGAATTAGTTTTTTGAAAATATCACCTACGGGTCAAATATTATTTTAGTTATTAAAAATTTAACAAAAATTCTTGTAAATATAATATGATTTTATTTATTATACATTAATTAGATATATATTCGAACACATTCGTGTGATTATTATTTTATAATTAAAAAAAACAACTTGTGGGTCACTTGAATTCGTTGCGTGGGTCATATGTTGGCCGTCGCTGCCCTAATGACATTTTAAGCGAGGACTAACACTAATGGCAACTAATTTCAAATTTGTAAAATAGTTAAAACATCGTTTGAGTAGGCTGATAGTTAACTCTTGGTTTTATTTATTAAAATGTTTAAATTCATTTTATTGAAGTGCCAAATTTGCTCAAGTTCTGTGTAATTATTGATGAAATTTAACTATGTCATTTGTTGTATTGTTACATTAACCCTACAAAATTTATAGAAACTCTATATTTCTGTCTCTTTTTTTTTAAATTTATCAATTGCATTTATGATAATATCAACATAACAATAACAATCCTATTTTACATTTTGATATTAAAATAAATTCAAAATGTGTTTTATTACAATCTTGTATATTTTTATAATCTATTTTTTATAAGTCTCCCTCAATTAAGAACACTTTGGTTTAATTAGAGATATACAAGGGTGGACTGGAGCCGGTTGTTAAATTACCCCTAAATTCAAAAAATAAGCCATTTTAATAGTATGTTTATGCAAAATATGCACATCGCGCCGATGTGCCACACACTCACAAACATACACCAAACACCACTGATACATTCTCTATAGTGGTGGTTGGCGTGTAAAGCAATTCACTCACCAATTGGCTGTATTTACCAATTAATCATCATCAATTTACTGAATTGCTTACAATAATGAATGTTTTTTGGAAATTTATTTTAGCCATTTTAGAAATGGCTTTCAGGTAAGATATTTAATTTTAAGAAAATTTTAACTCTTGAATTTTGATCCATATAGATATGAGATCATTTTTCAAGTTCTTAAATTTTACTTTTAGTCAACATTATAATTATAAATTATTTTTAATTAATTTTCAGGGATTTTTGATATTTTATGACAAGTATTTTCGAATATTTTCGAAAAAATGTGAGTCAGATATGTTTTTAATTATAATTTAATAAACGAATTACCAAAAATATGTATCTTTCTAAAACATTTTGGGAAAAATCGTCGAATAATAAAAATAAAATAATTTTTTTTTTCTGAGCTCAATATGAGGAGCTTCTTTCAGGAAAGCAAATCTGGATTGAAAAGACATTGAACCAAATTCATCTGCTCTTGAAAATTTTATTAAAAATATATTTTTAAAACTTTTCAGCGATCATTTTTTATCTAAAAATTGTCTAAAATAGAATTATTATAGAAACGTATCTCAGCGGTGGATTTCGATGAATCAAAAGTTTGTATGTGTTTTTAGTATGTGTTGCGTTTGTGTGCAGTTTTTAATTTTTCTTCCAATTTTCAGATTTCTATAGTATAAGATGTATCTGACTGCACTCTAAATGAGAACATCAACATGAAATCAAAGTAAGTATGTATGTTTCTATAATGTAAGATTATTGATTTTTTGTTATATTATAGGAAATGGTTCTCAGTGGTGTTTGGTGCTTAAGTAACGTAAAACACGAAATCCTTGTGAGTGAGTCACAAGTTGTGAAGCTTCGGCACACTGCACATGGTATCACC
>CAUHTR010006841.1:0-14293 GCA_959609185.1 Schmidtea polychroa | reverse complement strand
AATATTTCTATCTGAATATCCCATTCATCAGTGACATACTCGACTTCAAGATCCTGAAAGAACTTAAACGTACCGGTCTTCCAATTCGGATAGCACATAAATCTTGGACATTGAGAAGGGCTCTGGCAGGCAACATAAATAGAGAAAACAATTGCACAATGAAAAACTGCCAGACACCGAAAGATATGTGCTTTAGAAAAAACATCGTCTATTGCATCACGTGCAATGTATGCAATGAAATCTACATTGGAAGTACCCTCAGGACATTGCACCAAAGAGTTAAAGAACATCTAGATCCTGGTGGAACATCCTCGTTGGGCAGACATCTCCGGCAGTGTCAGCCAACAGAGGAAAGAAAAAATATTTCAATAGAAATCATAGCTAATGGAAACATCCAAAAGAAAAATGTCAGAATCAAAGAAGCAATTCTCATAATAAACAGACAGCCAAAGATCAACACTAAAGAAGAAATCAATGAAATCATGAATTTGATCTGTTGTCATTGACTTTGAGAATAACTGACAATATATAAAGAAATTAAAAAAAATAGAATAAATTAAAAAGTAATAATTAGAATAATATAGAAAAAAATTTTAAAAAATAGGGTTTGAAAATCAAAATTGACACATTTATTGAAATATTTAAATAGCATATATAAGTAGTTATTGGAGGCTTTATTTAAAATATTTTCAAATATTTTATTAGGCTTCTAGAAGCTAATTATAGAAGCTGTAAAAAATTTAAAAATTTTAGTTTGTGTCATTTTGAAATTTTAAATGTAAAAATTATAAAAAAAATTTTTAAAAGTTTTTAGTAAAACAATTCATTATATTTACAACCAATGAGAATTAAGAGAAAGGAAATAAAAGAAAGATTGAAGGGTATTTTGAAGAAGAACATTGCTAAATTCCAGGAGATTGACAAGGACTATCGTATAGTCGAAAATTCTTTCATTAAATACATTATTTGCAGCAAAAGGCTTATATTATCATTTTATTGTTTTAAATAATAGATACTGTACAGCTTCTTATTTATCTCCTGACAAAATTGCTACTTGTACTGTTGCTCCATACGCAACTGCCTCATCGGGATTAATGGAGTTGTTCAAATCTTTTCAGTTGAATAAGTCTTGATGGAGCTTTTGAATTTTGATTATTCTTGTCAATCCACCAACTAATACAAAATCATGAATTGTATATTTGACCAACTTAGAATCTCTCAAAGCTTTCTCTACTGGCTCTAAAGTCAAACCTTGTTTTCGTAATTGAAGTGTAAAAGTCATTATCTTCATACAATGAATAGATTTCTAGATTTACTTGTGCATTGGAACTCAAGGTTCTCTTTGTTCCATTAAAAGCCGCTCTCAATCTTCTAACTGCTCGCTTGTAATCACTAATATATTTATTGTGCTTCTTGAATGAAATGATTCACCATGCGATACATCAAATCTGGAGAACACTAATCAATAAAAGCATTTAGTCGTTGATTTGATTTTGAAAAACTGCCTAGTTGCACGGATTTGACAGTTAATGGTGGCAAGAACGAGAACTTTCTTCAGAGCAATTTCGACGTTTTATTGTTTGCATTTAATCCGTTACTCAGTAAGGAACGCACTAAAATAGTATTACCACATGAAAACTACGACAATTTAAAGGAATTGTTCCGGCTTTAATAAATATCAAATTAACAAAAATAATATAAGAAATCACAAATACATTGTTCTAGATACATTGTTCATGATAGCCTAAACCACACTCTGCTATCAGAAATGTTATTGATAGCGTTATTGTTTTGTGAGAGAATTCTTTCATTACCAGCAATAATTCCAAATAGTTCACGATACGAATATGACACTAATTTCTTTTGACCACTTGATACTTTTGATAATATCGCTAAGACACATTTTAAAAATACATTTCTTTCAGTATAATTTTCAGCTCACAATTTATCCACTCTTTTACGAAACTTGAGATGTGTCTTCAACCTTCTCTTGGATTTAAATTAACTCCACCCATTTCAATTATTGAAATTTCAGTGTTTTATTAGTAAGAACAAAGTCACAAAAAATTTTACTCAAAACTTCTGTTTAAACAATTTTAATTTCTGTTCCAAAAAGCGCAAAAAAAGAAGAAATACACCCAATTCCGAAATTGAGTAGCCTCTATAATTCACGTTGGTGTGCACACCAGTTGAGTGAGTCACCATTTACGTGAAAATGAAGTTACTCAATTTCATTTATTCAATAATTTATTAGCAACAAAAATGGTTTTCAGGTAATTTTTTTAATTTCAAGTATATTTTAAGACTTGAATTTTGATCTTATATAATTATGAGATCATTATTCAAGTTCTTAAATATTACTGTTAGTCATCATTTATAATATAATATATTAATAATTAAATTTCAAGTGTTTTTTAGGAAATTTATGATATTTTATGCATTAATATGGAATTATCTCGCTAAAATGTAAGTTAGATATTTTTATATTTATAAATAAATAAAATTAATCACCAAAAACATTTATTTTTTTAAAATATTTAGGGAAAATTCGGCGTACATGAACGAAATAGTTTTTTAAATTTTTATAATCTTCTTTCTGCAGCTCATTTTCGATGGCTTTTTTCTTTCTGTAAATCAAAAGATCTCGAAGGACCTTCAATATTTGAAATGCTGCCTTCACACATACTATAAAATATTTTAATAGTTTGTAATTTAATGAATAAAACTTACATTGTATTTTCTTCTTTTTCCCTAAAGCTCAAGGTTGAGCTGTCGGAATCTAAATTAAAAGTATTTTCTTCAATTTTTAATAATTTTAAAATAATTATATTTTAACAATATGTTAACAATTATTTATTTCGGAACAAAAACCTATATAAGAATTTTGCATGCATTTTTCATTATGTGTTTTGTGTTGGTGTGTTGAGTTATTTTTTTCTCACCTTCACAAAACCTATAATAAAGTTACTAAATTTCGGAATAATAAATTCCTACACACAGGTAAGTTTGTGTGTTCCTACAATATATATTTATTGATTTTTTTTTAGATTATAGAAGTTATTAAATTTCGGAATTAGGTGTAATTCTACTGAGATACACCTAAATTATAAAAAAAAATCAATAACGTTTTAATATAGAAACATACCTACTCACTCCGATGTCATTTTTTGCAAGTCCGGTGAGATACAATGAAAAACAAAACATCTATTTTAGTTTTTATAATTTTTATGTAGTTTATTTATTTGAAGTAATTTATCCAAAAATTACAAATATTTTGGATTATTACGCACCAGAGTTATTTTCTTTTAAAAAAGGTCGCTTCACCGGCATCAATAATGAGAAACTTCTCGAAATGCACTATGACAATATGGTCCAGGGATTAGAAAATGGTTACATCATGAATTGCATCATTTTTAAGGATTCAATGAGTATCGTACTCCAATGCTTGTTAATGCTGTCATGTTAAGGACCAGCCAATACATATACTAATCACAGAAATACGTGAAGTCTATTAAACCCCCATCATCGATTTGAAATAAAATCTATGTGAAGCTTTAGTCTTTTAATTATCATGTTTCGTACAACATTTCTATAGTTATTGTAAAATCATTGAATTAAATAAGTTTGTTTACTTAAATATCAGAATACTATACTATAATTAAAACAATAAATTTACATTTTAATTTCTCCCGCTGGTTAAATGGATAAATAGTTATTATCGAAAGCGATGAATTTCTAATGCTTTTTAGCTAAAATATTTTTATAAATTTATTCTAATATTATTGCAATTTAATATTCTTTTTAAATGCAAATTGGTTTTGTTAATAATATGAAATATTTTCTGCTTCCAAAATTCATAACCCCCGATTTCAAAAATGAGGGAGAATTAAAAACTGAAATTTAATTTTACATAATGAATGCATTGAGAAGAAAACGGGTAGAAAATAATATTTATTTGCGTGAAAATATGTTACTTTTGTAACCTGAAGATTGAATAATGTTTCTATAAAAAAACTATTTATTTTTCTGTTTCATGTCTTAGATATCACATTTTTGTGGCTCAGTATTTTAGTCTTAGTATTTCCTACATTGAAACATGGTCTCAGGTTTTGTTGTATAAAGAACTTTAGGCTGATTTCAACAGAATTTTTCAGTCTATATAAAAATACAAATTGTTATTTTTAATACGGACTTTTGATGATAGAATATTTTACAGAAATATGTGGTTGATTGAGATTTTTTGGTCACCAAAATTTGAATGGAAATAAAAAGGAAACAAATCGATAATACACATTTAAATCATAATATCAAGAAATATTAAATTTCAATAAATATTTATATTAAATTTGCAAACATTTAAATTAATAAATATTTTATATTAGCTTAGAATTATATTTTAATATTAACTAGCATTTAGATCAGCGACGGCGAACCTATGACCCACGCAACGATTCATGTAACACGCAAGTTGTTTTGTTTTTTTAATTATAAAATAATAATCATACGAATGTATTTGAATACATATCTAATTAATGTATAATAAATAAAATCATATTATATTTACATGAATTTTTGTTAAATTTTTAATAACTAAAATAATACTTGACCCGTAGGTTGATATTTTCAAAAATGAATTCAATTGTGACCCGTTTGTCAAAAAGGTTCGCCATCGCTAATTTAGATCAAGATCAGAATTAAATGAAAACTAAATTGTTTAAATATTACGCAATGTTCTTTAAATATAATTTAAGTTAATACTTCATTTTTTAGATAATGCAATTGAAAGTACTATAAATAGTATTAAAATTGTATATTCCGGTTTCGAATATTTTAAATAAATATTGAATGACAATATCTTCTTCTAACAATGCGACCACATATGACTTCAGAGTCATATCTATTTGGAAATTTTCATTTTGGAATTACAGAGACTTCAAAATCACTCAACAACCGCAAGAAGTTCAAGAAATTGTGACCAAGTTGTTTATTTCGGTGGAGTTGATCTAGAAATATAAAGAAGTTCAAGACAATTATTCCGGTCATGAAAAGAAATTACGAAAAGCGTTTGAGCCAAAGAAATATTTAACCATGGACTTAGACACAGCTTTTTATATATCGAAAAGGAAATGATTCATATAATGAATTTTTCAACAAAGTGAAAAAGGTTGTCGACAATGTTCAAATTCATTTCATTTGTATTTATTTTCATTATGACTAGATCGATAATTTGTTTTATATGGGAAAATAAATTTTTGAGTACAGTCTTCCGCCGAACATAGCATCTAGGCGTTATGTGTGAATACTGCGCCTACTGACACATTTGCTTGTTGGATACTTTACATTAAAAAATAAAAATCATATACGAAATTCCAATCTGTTGCGATTCAGATTTGCTGATTACGTTTTTTGGGTTTTATTTTTTTATAATTTTCGTAGTAAGCAATAACAATTCAAAATATCATGTTTTGACTACTTCTACTTTTACTGAGCAATATATGTTTACGATTTGACAGCACATGAATAAATGTTAATTTATGAAAAAATTTCAAGTTTGTTTTTAAAAAAAAATTATAGAAAATTAATACTCCTCTTACAAGTTAACCAAAATGAATGTTTTAGCAAGCTATTTCGTAAAGGCAGACTTTCTAATTTTAATTAATACAAAGATCATTTCATTTATTTTATATTTTATGATTTTAATAAATTTTATTTAAATAAAAATCTGCTTCGAAAAGACAGATTGGTCCTTTTAACGGGACTAGCTTCGGCGGGATACCAGAAACTTCTTCAACATCATCTTTATAGAGTCCACTCTAGTCCTGTATGTTTTAAAGTACAGGGCTGCTTCTGAGAATGAATAAGATCTCATCTCTCGCAATCATCAATCTTTCGGCAATCAATTATCAGATTCTCCTGGGCTGTTGTGTTTATGGGGCAGTCTTTTGGCAATCGTCACATTTCCAAATTTCACAAATAACAAGATATATTTAAAGGAAGGCCAATGAAGACAAGTCGAGAAAAAATACCCAAAACACAGTAAAACAATATAAAAATAGCCATCACGATGCAAGTAAATAAAACAAACAAAAATAGCCATCACAAGGCACAATAAAATTAATGTTAAGTAATATAAAGCATATATATCTTAAGGTTATAGTAATAGGCGATAATGAATAAGGCAACATCAATTGAAAGGTCATTACATGTCATAATAATATGCCATAAACAATACTATAAATACAATACATTCATAGGGTAATTATAATAAATATGTTAGTAGATAGCAACTATAAATATTAAATAAATAGTATAGATAGTAAATAGTATAGCACAAATAGTATAGATCATATAATAATGATCATATAGTAAAAATAGTAATGGGCAAGTCTTTTGAAGTATTAATACTACTAATAAAAATAAGTAATAATACCAACAATAATAATAATAATAATAATAATAATAATAATAATAATAATAATAATAATAATAATAATAATAATAATAATAATAATAATAATAATAATAATAATAATAATAATAATAATAATAATAATAATAATAATAATAATAATAATAGTAGTAGCAATAATACTAACAATACTAATAATAATAGAGAGTGGGCATAAACATTATTAGACTTTGAAAACATTCAATACAAAAACAGATATAGATAAAGACTTATAAATAAAAGACTTATAAATTATGTTAAATTAAATTTCGATATATTCAGATAATTATATATTAGCACATTGTATGCAGTAGACATTAAAATAATAAATAGGCAAGTAGCAAAAAATAAAAATATTCATTATTTTAGTTAATTTTTAGTTTCATGTTATATTGTGTTTAATATATGGTCCATGTAGATTTTGTAACTAGCTATGACTGCTGCTCTTATGCATTTTTTAGCTAATGTGTCTATTTCCCTAACAGTAAGGCCTATCTCGGTAAGGTGTTTGTTATTTTCATTGTCCCAAGTGTCTAGGGTGCCTACTACTAAAGCGGATAAGGTCGTTTTGGTTTTGTTAATTTTACCAGTCTCATATACTTATCGCGGTTATTATTACGTGCTAATTCAAAATTGTCAAGTTGGTCATAAGGGACTTTTATATCTAGTAGATGTATTTTATTATTACGTTTAGATTTGATAATTAGGCCAGGTCTAAGTGTTGTAGTCACTCCAGGTGGCGTTCCTCTACATCAACCTCAAATTGTTTGGATATTAAGTATTCTAGTGTTATTTCTAATACATGATTGTGTTTATTTCTCCTTGCATTTTGGGTATGTGTGCAGTGATTAAAGATATGTGCCTGTGTTTCCCAGTTTATTTTACATAACTTACATAATATATTTTGATTTCCCTAATGCCTATTTATACTATAATTCAGACTGAGACTATTGTTACGGGCTTTAATCAGAAAAAAGTATTGGTTGTCAGTTAGTGTATGCTCTTTGATAAGGTATGCAGATAATTTATTATTACCTATTGTTTTCGCAATGTGCCCTTGATGCACAATATTGTGCCATTGTTCAGCATACCATTTGCTTGTAATTGTGTGTAATGCAGAAGATGTACAGTTCATATTTTCGTTATTTATATAATTTAATACATTATTATAATTAATTTCTAGATTAAAAAGTCCTTTAATTATTATTATCTTACAGCTAATGATAAATTTTTCGCGTAATCTTTTGCAGGAATCTCTAAATTTTGAAAAATTGTAATAGTGCCACTAATAACCCGGTAATATCAGCGTTTAGCCTGTCAAGTTCTTTATTAATGTTAATGTCTTTGTTGTGGTGTCTATGCCTAACTGTTTCAATTCTATTATAAAATCTCTCATTTTTATATCAGCTGAGTTTAATATTTTAATTAATTGTGTAATGCTTTGTATTAAATACTCGTCAATGGTTGGGGTGATTCTTAAGCCTCCTAGAGAGCAATTCGCATAAATAAAATCATTATTCATATTCTGGTGTATGTCTTGTAGTGCATTCTTAATAAGTCTCTTAATTTTCTGGTCAAAGCCAAGTTGTTTATCACGTTGTTGGACTATTCGGTTTCGATTGCAGTCAAGTATCATATGGTTTATTTTACATGTGCGAAAAGGGAAAATAAAACGCGAGTGTATAAAAGTCTTATATACATGAAGTTGTTGTGCTGGATGTAAGTTTGAAGCGAATATCTTTTCAGATTCAGCCAGTGCCTTATTTAAAATGTCGTCTATACCATGCTTACCCTTTTCGCCGAAGCCTACTCCTAAGTATCTATATATATTATCTTTGTCTATTATTGGTATTTTTTCGTCATAAAATCTTAATCTTGTCTCTTGACTCGGATATTAGAACAATGTCATCAGCACACGCCAATATGCTGACATTGTATTGTTTATATATTAGTGGAAATTTATTTAGTATGTCCCAAAAAATAAAGTCAATTGCTAGGCAAAATAGTGTCATGGACATTGGGCATCCCTGCTTAACACCGTTATAAATTTCTATTTCATTTGTTAGTTGCCCTTCACATTCGTAATATGTTTTGCATTCGTTATATAGGTCCTTAAACATATTAAGCGTTTTATTATTAATGCCTAGTTCTATTAGTGTTTGTCATATAAGTTGATGTGGTACAGTCCCAAATGCATCAGCAAGGTCTAACCAGACTATGTTAATGTCGCCATTAGTGCGAATTGCTCATTCTTTAATAAGTGTGAGTACGGTATTATGCTCAGATCACCCATCTGGTATACCTATAGCCTTTTGGTTTATACTAATGATGCCCTCTATTCTTATCCATTCTAAGAGACATATGTTAATTATAGCTGAAAAAATCCGATATGCCGTGCCAAGTATTGCGAGGAGACGCCAGGAGGAAACTTCAAAACCAGTGTTTTCTTTGTGGGGCTTAATAATTAACTTGGTCTTAAAGCTTTTCCATTTTTCAGGAGTTTTAATATTCCTAAGTATATTATTATAAAGGGAACATAAAAAAGATAGGTCAGGATCGATTTAGTCGCCATTCCTTATAGTTTATTTTATCAGCGCCAGGTGATGAATTTAAATTTAAATTAATAATATTATTTTTAATTTCGTTAATTGATATTATTTTATTAGTAATTTGTTCAGGGTCTTTGATTGTAGTGTTAGTTTGTAAGTTCTCGATATATATTAAGGGTTTTTTAAAGCTATCTATTATTTTTTCACTCGGCGGGGGAATTATTTGAGTTATATTATTAAATATTTTATTCAAGTGTTATTTTAGGTTTTTTATTATAATTGTATCTTATTTGATAGGTTAGTTCAGTTTGTTTGGTTTTATCACTGATATTATTTATAATTAAGGGTTTGTCATATTTATTAGGAAAAATTAGAGGTGTGTACTTTAGAAATTTCATTTAGACCTATTTCAGGAGTTATGTCATTGTTATTAAGTTGTATAGTCAGGTTATTAAGGAAGTTCTTATATTTATTAATATTTTCATTGGGTAATCTGTCATTTATAGTTTTAATAATAATTTCTCTTAATTGTGACTTTATTAAATTTACGTTAGGTGTAGAAATTACATTACTATTTCTGTTAAGTCAAAGTGCAAAGTGACAAATATAAAAACCTGAGTCATGTATTGAGCACGTAGGGTATTGCTGCTCAGTTGCTGTAATTATTATAGGTGAGATGATATTTTGTATACTAAGTATCGTGTTTAATATATCATTAATTATGGTTTCATGTTTATTAGTGCTGTGTCCGCAAGTAGGGTCTATAAGGGTGGCTAATTTTCTAATTTTATTTAAGTAAAATAATGCCCACTGTATTGCTTGTTAAGTTAAGTGGGAAAATTATTTCATTCCATTCAGGGTATTTATGAAATGGGAATGATTCAAAAAATGTTTTAAAGTTTTTCTTTATTAGGGACATACCTATGAAATTATCTATAATTATAGTGGAATAGCGTTTGGTAAAGGCGTGTACGTATAGTTTAATAGTATACTGATTTAGTCAATTTAATCTTATGTCAGCGTTGACTAGTGGTATATCATCAGGGATTGTATTAATGTTCTCATTTATTGGTAAAACACCAATATGTTTATTAAAATGTTCAAGTTTATTATGTGTTTCTATAATTTCTCTACAATAGCATCGGATTATATTAGTGTTACAGTTTTTATTCTTATGTTTGGTGCTTATATGTTTGTTTATTTCATCTTGGGAAGATCTAATGGTTAAGTTATTTATGAAAGGGTTTTTCATTCTCTTAGGCATGCAGTTAATTGTACCTTCCTCATTAATTTCTAGTGTTAGTTCTTTGTCTCGAATGCTATTCATTCCTCTAGAGATGGGTATAACAAGGTCTTTGTGGAATTCATTAATATGGTTTTCTGCATCATTTATATTGTATTGGTATTTAACTGTATTTTTATGTTTTTGTTTGGGGTCGCATATTAAGCAATAGAATTTGTCATTTTTCTTAATTTTGTCATGGTGGAATTCATTTCTATGTTTAAGTTGGTCAAGTCTTTTGCCGCATTTATCATTTCTAATGCCTACACACACAAAATATCCGTCGTTTCTTAAATTAAAAAGTTTTCTACCACGTTGTGGCATTGCTGTTAATAATTGTGGCGTAGTAGTTGTTTCATTGGTTTCTAACCAGTCAATAGAGGTAGAGTCTTTGTTTTCTATATTCGCTATTTTATCAATTGGTGGTGTTGGTATTAAGATATTCTTATGTTCTATTCTTTTAGTTTTGTTAAGTACATCTAAGCAATTTATTAAATTAAAGGTTTGGTACGTTTGTGTGTTCATATTAGAGGGTTTCTTATAGCTGTAGATGTTGTTAGGAATTATTTGGTTGTCTTGTGTATTATTATCTATGGTAATTTGGGTATTATCAAACAGGTCCCTACTTGAGTTAATAGATGAACACTTATTCAAGGTATTAAACTTATCATCAGATGTGGATTAGGTAATGTATTGTGAGCTGTTTAATGGACTATAAGAGTTGGTGTCATCATCTATTGTTGTGCATGATTCAGTGTCAGAGTCATTAAACACTGCACGATATTGACTCTTTATTTCCTTAGTGTTTTGCTTATTTTTAGTTTCGGTAATCAATGATTGGTTTATATTATTGTGTTCTACAATATTGTTTATTATGGGCATCTTATCAATGGTATTGCTGCTAGATTGTTGTTTAAGGCAGTTAGTGTCACTTTGGGAGTCAGTAAGTACTACATTATCAATGTCAATATCAAGGTCTACCTGATGGGTGTTAGTGGGAGTAGTATTTATTGACTTATTTACTTGATTAGGAGAGTTAAGTTTAAGGTTGTCTGTTTTTAGCTTATTATTGTTGCCTAGTTCATTTAATTTAATATTAGGTGTTGGGGTCTGTTCATTATATTTAGTTCTAAGTGAGTTATATATGTTTGTGGCATTTACTTTAGTATTTTCATAGCATTCATTAGGTAATTGTGAATTAAAAATGTTTAAAATTGTCTCTGTTTGGCTAGAGTTGTTGTTGAAGATTTTATTACTTTTGGTTTCATTTATGACGTTAGTGGTCGTTGTTACTTTAATTGGGGGTGTTGTTATAATTTGGGGAGTTAGATTATTATTATAATGAGGTTTTCTATATTTATTTTGTTGGGATAGGTTATAACTACTATTATTACTATTGACGTCATTAATTGTATTTATAAAAGTTTTTTTGTTAGAGAAAATATTATTTACTTAATTGTTTATATTTAATATTTAAAATGAAAAAGTAATCACTAATTATATTAAAGTTTATCATTTTAGTATTATGATGTAATTGCTCCTGTATGTCAGAAAAAACATCGTTAATTATATTATTAAGGATTGAGATATTATTGGATGTTTTGTTATTATTGTATAAATAAAATGGTCTTTTAGGTATTATATGTGTGGAGAAATGCACAATATGGTTAGTTAACCCCTTAACGCGCACTGACGTATATATACGTTCGCGCAAAACCGGACAAAATTTACCATACAAAAGAAAATTTTGAATAGTTTTAGTTTATTATTTTTCAGCTAATAAATATTATTATTTTATTGTTACATTATATTGTTATTTATTGAAATTGGTCCAAATATATATTTTCTTAAAGAAAAAAAATTGATTTTTTTTGGTCGTTTTTTTTTAAATTGTGCGTTAAAGGGTTGAATCAGGGTTTAGTATTGCTATTAGTTTTAAAAAGTGATTATTGGTCATATTAAAAAAAAACCACAACAATACCATTAATTGAAAAGTGATCATTATCTATAATTATTTTAAATTGTTCTATTATTTTATCAAAAAACTCATTACCTATGATATTTAGATTAGTCAAATATATTTTATTATTTGCTTTGTAGATATGTTCGCTTTTCGCAGAGCTAAGCTCATTAATAATATTCTTAGTAGATATAGGGTTGGTAGAATGATTAGGTTTTGAGGTATTAGGAAGTTTTATAAGGTTTTTAATCAGAGTAACATTTTCAATCTGTTTATTGTTGTCACCTAGTTCATTTTTTTAATATTCGTGATAGGTTGAATATATCAGCGACGTTTGTCATTTCTTTGTTACGTACCCTGAGTGATTCGCTTTCGGTGGCTTTGCGCTTCTTTTGCTTGCGTAGTCTTCTTGTCTCTGTCACATCTTCTCCTCCTATCATCATTTTTCTGTCACCTCTCTGATCCATTAAAAATGGTATCTCCTTGGCTGGAACTTTCCGTGATTTGTCACAAGTACATTTGTATGTGTCAGAACACTTGCAGCTACAAATGTCAAACAAATGGTCTACCTCCCTTCGAAATGTGTCAATCCGGCCGATGTAGCTGTCGTTGTCCTTTCTACTCTTGTACGGTTTGAGAAGATTCGTGAATTTGATGTGGTACACCTTCAGTAACTGGACGGCTCGTTTGTATAACACAGTTGTTACCGATGCTTTACTCCAAATGTTGATGACATCAACGATTACGATATCGGCGACATCAGCGAATGAGGACTTATACATCTTGTTTTTCTTTGTGAGTGTATCTGCGGTTTGGAGATAGAACTTCATAACATCTCTGTATGTAGGAAGAACATTGGTAGAAAGTTCGAGTGGAGCTCCGAATACCGGACAAACCGGTAGGGCAGTTGCCTGCCTCGTGCTTTGAGCCATTACTCTATCTGAACTATTACTCTACAATTATTTTATCAATAATAAGGCTTGATAAATGTAATAGTCAGTTTATTTACAAATCTACAATCTAAATACCATGTAAACTACTATTGTATAATCTCATTGTATCGATGTCTCAGTGAATTATTTATATTGATGGATTTTATGTCAATATTTTCAGAGGATTGAGTAGGTATTTGAGAGCTAAAAATATTAAAATTTATATCAATTTGGTCAGAGTTGTTTTTAAATATTTCATTATTTTTAGATTCATTTAAGTGGTTTGTGGGAGTTGTTATTTTAATTGTGAGTGTTGTTTTATGTTGTAGGCTTACATGTTTATTAGGATGAGGTTTACTATGTTTCTTTTGATTGTATATAAAGGCTGTGTCGTCTGTATTATTTTTATTAATCAGATAGTTATATCTATTGTTTCTTAAATTAGGGTTATTCTTTGAAGTAGAGTCTTGTATATCATTGGTTTTTGGTAAATTATTAGGTTCATATTTATTGATATCATTAGTGGCACTATCCTTCTTAAAAATCTTTTTTGGTAAGAAAAAATATCATTTGCTTAATTGGCTATATTTAATATTTAAGATATAAAAGTAGTCTGTAATTATATTAAAATTTACCACTTTAGTGTTGAGGCATAATTGTTTATGGATTTCAGAGAAAAAATTGTTAATAAAACTATTTAGGGTTGATATATTATGAGACGTTTTGTTATTCTTATATAAGTAAGGATGGTTTCTTGGGTATTGAATGTGTGAGGAAGGGTACATAATGATTAGTTAGTTTAGGGTTCATTATAGTTATCAATTTTGAAAAATAGTTGTTGGCCATAATTAAAAAGTCTACAAAAATACCATTAATTGACAGGTGATCAATATCTATAATTATTTTAAACTGATTTAGTATATTGATAAAAAATTCGTTGCCTATCATATTCAGATTATTAGTATATGTTTTATTATCAGCTTTGTTGATATGGTCAGTTTTAGTAGTACAGTCATACCCCGGATAACGTCGGTCCACCATTATAGTCATACCCCACTGTAACGTTGCGTGGCTTCGCTGTAACGTTTTTTTTAATTCTCTTAATCTTTTAAATCTATTTAA
>CAUHTR010006840.1:0-14286 GCA_959609185.1 Schmidtea polychroa | reverse complement strand
TGCAACAAAGATTTTCTGGATTTCAGTTTGAGTTTGCACAATCATTATCACTAATGTAAGGTTAAAATAATGTAGTGCAAGAAATAATAATAAAATAATGACGTTTCGTAATAAAAATAATAATAAGTATCCAACTATAAATTTGCTTTGTAAAAAATAGATGGTACCTGTCATTTTCATGGTATTTTATGCTCTAGGGTAGAAAAAGGTGGAAGAAACCCCTGTTTTAGACCATTAATGAATAATATTTGTTCACGCGTTTTTCATGTTTGAATATATTGCATCAAGAATTCTATAAATTGATAAAGAAAAAACATATTTGTTGATAAAATACTCTTAACGATATTATGCAACTGATATGTGATAATACATTTTCGTTTCCTCTGTCTCTTTTTTTAAAGAATATTTTACTACTAACAAATAAGGGATATCAATTGAGATTTTACAACTTTTATTTTAATATCATCAGCTAAATTGATAAAATTAAAAATATTTTTATATAATTAAAGGCAAACAAAAATATATAAACATTTATAAAAGGATGTGCTGATAATTTGCATTAAATAATTTAACATATCAATTTTCGACATGAATATAACAGAAACCGATATTGTTAATATTTTGTTTATACGGACTACATGCGGATATAATCTACTGACAAGAAAATAATAAGATCGTGTTTAAAATAAAAAATATATTTTAAATTTAGTACAAAATATAGATTTATTTTATGCTTGGAAATTTTTAAGATGACAATTACTAAAATCATTTATTATTTACAATGTAATTTAATAAATTTTAACCATTTGCTATTAAATTACAAAATTCAATTGATATTCCTAAATTAAAAAAACAGAAAAGTATATTATCAAAATTCGTTCTCATTAAAACAAAATGAATTAGTAAAAATATCACGTTCTAGAAAATCAGCTTCATAAGCGATTATCGTGTTGTAAATTTATTAATATTTAACTTGCAATGACAAATTTGCAGTTTATTTATAACGTAATATATTTATTAAATAAAATTTCTCTGCCAAATCCATTTCACGGTTGGATTAAAACTTATCTGATAAAATTTCAACTGAAAAATAATTTTTTTTTATTTTCAACCATTTCCTATATAATAATAAAGTAAAAAAAAATATTNCTTCTTTAAAATATAATAAAATGAAAATAAATAAAATATAGTTCTTTATTTAGTTAAGCATATAATGGTTGGGATTTAATAACTTTTTTATAGGAATTACCTCTGGATCTGAGTCTTAGTGTTCAATAGTTAAGCAAATAAAACTTTAATCTCAAAAAAATAACTTTATTTCAGACAAAACTGAAGATACTTGACAATTTGACAATTTGTATTGATGGGATAGACACCCAATTGATATCACCCTTTTACTATCACTAGTCAATCTGGTTTGTTATATCATTACAGTCAAGAAGAATCCACTCACCAAATTCCCAAAAGCAATCATTGTGCAGAATGTGTGGTGAAGGTGATGCAGAAATAGAGGAAAACTTTAGTCTCGATATATTCTGAGCAACGAACCACGATATATCCTACACTAGACTGTATAAACAATAGTAAATTACATCTTCCCAGCCAAAAAATGTTGTTTATTTGGAACTGATCTTTGTGAAAAATATCATAATAAATACCCATTTCGTTGTTTTCAAAATAAAAGTTCATCGTTTTATAACAGTGAAAAGGGGAGTCATAAAAAGCCATCACCCTAATATATTTTACAACAGACAGGTAATGACTATTATCGGATAAAACTAGAAAACAAATTTAAACTGAAAATGCATTTTCAACAAAGGCAATAAGTGTTTAACTGAATTTTAGTATTTTTAAGCTTTTTTATATTTACAGATAATGAAATTCCACTTTGAAAAACTTTAAGAAAGGGTATTTTGAAAGATTCAAAAAACGTATCGTAAAGGTAGATATGATGAAGAAAATAGTAATTTGGAATATTATTGGAATTTATTTTTTGAAAAAATTAATTTTACTTTATTAAATATAAATAAATTAAATGTTTTTTAATTGATTATTATTTTAATATTTAATGGGTTTTTAATTGCGATGGATTTACTAGAAATATTTTATTAACGTAACTCTGTCAAATTTCTCTATTATAATATGAAGGCGTTTTATTTGTATTGGCATAAATGTTATCTTAAGGAATTCTGCTATTGGAATTACTTAATTAAAACAATTATAAATATGAAAATTTTCAACATATTTCCCAATTCAACAAGTAATGATCGTATTTTCAAATTTGAGAAAATTAATAATAAAATGACATTTTAAATTATCTTCTTAATAAAATTTAAATATTAATAATTATATGCATTTGTTTAAAATTGTAAAATAGACAAAAAATATATAATTTTGCATATTGCGATTCTATTAGGAAAAAAATATTTTTCTTATGATTTATTTTGTTGACGATTTAAGTAAATTATATTAAAGAAATTTGAAAAAACCAAATTGTAAAAATCTTCAATGTTAAATTGTAAATACAAGTTCATGTTTGCTTGAATTGAATAATAACTAATAACAAAATAAAATTTAACTGAAACATTTGGATTATTAGGAACGTGTAATTTGTGAAATTTTGTTGATAAAATCATTGGATACTATAATTAATGTACAAAATGCAGTGAACACTTGGGGTTTTGAATGTTTTATTGCGACTTTTATTATATATTATTTTATAATTAAATATTTCTATTAAATTCACTATATCGCTATTTTTAAGCAAATTTTCTTTTAACATTTTATATATATTATTAATAATTTATTTAATTTTAAATACTTATTATTTACTTAGATTATTTATTATTTTATATATTATTTTACTTATTATTTACACAAATTTGAATAAAACGATAACAATTCTTTCGTAATTTAGGTAAACTTAACCCGAACTAATGAGGAAAACTGTCACAGTATAATCCTAAAATATTGTAAGGTAAAAATTATTATAAATGCCCTATATTATTAAAAACCTCGGTGACCCTAATTTTAACCTTAAAACGACCTTGAATTTTGACCTTGAAGTGACTTTCACTTTAAATTACATTGACAATGATATGTGGGGTTAGAACTCACACTACACACTACTCGCAAGAAGTCAAATTCAGGGTTAATCCTTGCAGAAACTTTACCAATTTCTCAACATGTCTTTATCTAAATTTAATAATAATGAAATTTGTTCTTTATTTCTTATATGGAATAGTGGAATATAGTATATAGCGAAGACATTTTTAAAAATGTTGAAGGGATTTTGAATGACTATGATTTCAATTTGAGTAAAATTGTGTGGTTATCTACTGACGGTGCAGCGAATATGTCTGACAGGCATAGAAATTAGGAACTTGTATCTATATTCGTCATTTGCCCATTTTCACTGTATTATTCATCAACAAATTTTTTGTTCAAAGACATTAAAATTGGACCTCGTGCTTAGTTTGGTTACAAAAACAGTGAACTTTATCGTCAACTAGCTGTTGTACCCGGCTTCGCCCGAGTTTACATTTATTATAATAATTCATTTAAATTAATTTTTTGTTTATTGATGTTATTATGTTCCAGTATTAATTTTATAATAGCTTCAATTCCATGTTTAATTCACAATAAGAAAAGCTTTCAAAATAAATTTCAATTTGTAAAATCGAAAACGCACTTCAATTTAAATCGAAAAATAACTGGCAATATTTTTCCAATTGCAAACTGGTTCACTAATCAAATAAAATTCAAATTCTCCATGTTTGAATTCTGCTTTGAAAACGTTTGACTAAATTATATTACTTTCAACTGCAAGTAGCAAGCATATAATAAATTATTATTTATATGGTAAATTGCTAACCGGACAGACAAACAAACCGACTTAGGGTATCTTAGGGGTGGTCACCTGGGGTTGAAACATAGAATATGACCTGTCCCGAGTCAAATGAGGTCACATGCAAAGTTTCAGCACACTAGGTCCAACGGTGGGAATTCTATGGGTAACAAACAAAGAAACTTTTTATATATTAGATTCAGCCAGCTGTTAAAAGATATAGATAATGAGTTCATAGATATTTCATTCTACACAGCAGTTTGATGGCTATTGTGTCATAAAGTGCTGAAAAGATTTTATTTGCTGTGACAAGAAATCATTTTGTTTATGGAGATTAAAGACAAAAACACGGCTGAAATAAAGGATGAATTTTGGGTCCAGAATCTAGAATTTTCTGTGGACATTACTGCACATTTAAGTGATCTTAATTTGAAATTACAAGGCCAAAACAAACTCATCTCTTAGTTGTACGATGATATCAAATGCTTCATTGCAATACAAAACTTATGGAAGACACAGTTGTCACGTGAAGATTTAGTTCATCTTCCTAACTGCAAAGAACTCCAAATAAAGAATTTCAGAATAGATTTAGTGATTCTCATCTTTGAATGAACAATTTTCATTATTGTTGGCACCATTTAACTTTGATGTTGTAAAAGCGGAAGAAAAATTGCAGATGCAGTTAATTGAAATACAATCAGATTCTATGCTCAGAGCTAAGTATCTAGAAGTGGATGTACCTAGCTTTTATTCATACCTCCCCCAAAGTTATGCGAACTTAACAAAACTGTCCATAAAAATTATGGCACTTATTTGTGCGAACAGTTATTTTTATTTATGAAATTAACTAAAACATCTCAAAGAACAAAGATTAATGATAAACATTTGTCATCCTTAATGAAGTTGTGAACGACAAATAACTTTAAGCCGAATATAAAAACAATTGTAATGAAAAAGAGGCATCAAAATCAGGACAAAAATAATTGTATTTGTAATAAATAAATTGTTTTTTTGATAATGTAAATTGTTTTTTTTTCATCCCATTCTTCAAAATTTCGATCAGAATTATTATATTTAGCGTTATGAGGCAATAGCATAATGTAGCCGATGTAGTAGGTATGCAAATTAATTAAATTTAATATATAACAAAATTTTACATTGCTTCCTAAGTTTTTTTATGTGACCCCCGGAGTACTCAAAATATCTTATGCGGCCCTTGGTGCGTTTTGAGTTTGACACCCTTGGAATATACTCAAAGATTAGTTATTGTAATGTACAGTTTTACATTTTATTCGTTTTTAAACAAGGTTTCATGATACCTTGTTATTCCATTGAGCGTATGTCACGCTTGGAAAGCAATAAAAAGACTATATAGAGATAATTTACCATAGTGAATTATCGCTATATAAAAATTGATGAAAAATTAAAAATCAATAAAGAAATTAGCAAAAATTAAATTCCGAACCTCCAACAAATCTCAAGTGTATTATCCTATTTTAACTATCCGGGAAAGTTTTATTCGTTTAATCCACAGTTTAATCCTTGTTTAATCCTCAAGCAACAAAGAAATCTTGGCAAACTATTCACAATTTAATCCTTGTTTAATCCCCAAGCAACAAAGAAATCTTGGCAAACTATTTAGTAAGAATTGGTTCGCCGTAACAATCGTCATCTCCATCTTCAAGGTTTTTTTAATTTCAAGTAAATAAAGTTATTGTTACAATTGTTAATTTGTTAAATAGATTAATTTGCTTTAATATTTTTACTACGATATTATCTCGATAAGATTTTATCTCGTTAGTACTGTAACTTTATCGGAATTTTTTATAGTAAAAAGTCCTTACACAGCACACACCCCGATTGTCCCGCCACATTTTTTAACGGTAACTCTATCGGGCTCTACAAATTTCTTCTCACACTCGCACATACCAACACGCACTTAACATAGTCTGGAATAGAATATAATTATATAACACAAAATTAATAACCTAAAGTTCAGTTATGCTTTTTTAATACTATAAATGGGTTAGTGGTAACAATACTGGAAATCCGGAGCTTTATATGAATAGCAATATTTCTTGGACGACCACAAAGTGATAAATTTCATATTTAGTATCTAAAACTTTCTTTAATAATCTGCAGTTGACCTACGCAGAAATTTTAAGTTAAATCGATATTTTCTTTTTTGAAAATTCAGAAAATTTAAATTCAGCGGTAGAAGGCTTTTCAAGGAATAACAATAATATACAATAATTAAATAGAATTATCAACTGTTAGTCACGTTTATATCACATTCTATTTCACCACTGTTGTCAATCATTTTCTTATAAGTTTACCTATAAAATAACAAACAAAATACTTTTCAATGAACTTCAAATTTTTTTCTTTTTAAAACATAAATTTCCAAAGTATTTCTGAAGAACTTTGGTAATTTTTAATATTGAATTAAACTATACAAAAATTAAACTATACAAAACTATACAAATTTAATAATAATAATTTTAAATAACAATTAATATACAAATTTATAATTTAATTTGATTTAATTTTATACCTTTCGTCAACAAAACTTTCTTTATAACTAGCCGGATTTTTTTCATAGGTGACATCTATTTCTTATAATTTTTCATTCACAATTAAATTAATCTCCAACACAAAATAAGATTTATTTTTTAAAAATCACTATAGAAAAACCATATTTGTTTTTTCATTGAATTCATTTTTGGATTCAATTATTTTTGAATTTATACAAAACTGAAGTTATAGCCCATTCTATAGTATTGACTAAGATATTTGCTGACAAATTTGTAAAATTGTACTAATGTCCTTCATAATAGTAACCGTTTTCATGACGCCAACGAGTCATTTCTTGAATAAAATAAATATATCTCAGCAATATTTATAACATTTAATTCTGCTTCAAAATACTTTGATAGTAAAAACAATAATATTTAACATAAAAATATCTTTTGAACATATGTAATCTTTGTATTTGTACAGTTTCTTTATATCTTCTTTTTTCATGTATATTATGCTACTATGATATTATGATTTTAATCTTTATGTTCATTTGTAATAATTCATTATTGATGCAGTGGCATTGTTACAAAACGAAAATTCGTTTGAAAATTTATATTTCTTCATGAAATTTTTGTATTCTTTTTTTCTATTCATAATAATCTTTACAAGTTATTATAATAATGTAATGTTATGAATAATTATTATGTTGATAATTATTATCTAACTTAATTATTACAATCTGAACAATCAAAAAATTATTTCTAGTAGTATAAATATACCGACACAGGGTTTTAGGTAAAAATATTTAAAACATTAAAAACATTTATCTTATTGTTAGTAGCTGCTTTCTCATTTGTCTAAACGACGTTTCAAGTAAAATTAAACTCAATGGGAAAATATTTGGTAATAATCATAAAACAATATAATTTTAAAATTTTAAATGCTCATAAAATATAATATATAAAAATATATGAAAAAATTAAAAATCTACATAAATATAAAAAAAATCATAAAAGTATAAATATTGCAAAAATAAAGTTATTGGTAAAACATATATTTAAAATTTGTTTACTGGACTATCCTTTAAATGATTTCTAATTTCATGATTGAAAATATATTCTGGCACCCTTTTGGGTTAAGTGCTATCTGCTATTTTATTTTCAGTCTTCTGCATCTTTTTAATTTTGAGATATTGTTCATTGGACATCGGACATTGTAATTGGTATTTATTGTATGAACTATTCAATACCATATCAATCATTATTCATTTTAAAATACAAAATAAAGGAAATTATCATTAGATTTAAAAATTTTTAAAAACTATTTAAAAACTACTAAATATTAGATTCTAACATTTCCTTATAACGGCAAAGACTTTTAGAAATTCTGTACATTGGTGAACATTCCCGTCCATTTTTAAACTCAAAGATACATTTAGTATTATAATTGATAATTAACTAAAGAGTAGAATTAGAAATATACATTATTTCACTAATGAGCAAACCCCAAATGAGAGATCAGTTGATTAAATGGTTCAATTAATAAAAGAATAATTAGGTTTAAGATTTTTTTGAAAATCCATTTAGTTAGTATCAATGTATTAAAAAATTAAATTAATATATTATTTTAATTATATTTTACTTTTATAATAAATTATTAAACTGTTTCCTTAATTAACTATTAAATAGCAATGGTAATATGTCGCAACTTCAATAAAATGATTATACTTATTGATTTATAGTAATTATATAATTTAAATGTACAGAATCTAATAAAAATTAATCATCCTAATAAAATGAATTAAACACCCCATTTCCAATCTATTAAGGTCTTATGTATGTTGATTTTTTGGTTAAATTATTTTACTTCAACTTATTTTTGTTTTATTTTCAATGCCTTGTTTAAGATATTTATTTACCTAATAATATTTTCCAATAATTCAGATTTCCTGTGAGAATGCAGTAAATAATTAAATATTAGGGACACTCCACGAACAAAGGTTGTTTCGGAACGAAATATAAGCATTTGATGCAGTATTTTATTTGATTTTCACGAATAATAATTTTTTGCCAGAAAAAGACATCTTTCGGCTGTGTCTTGAAACCCATAATAAAGCAAGATATAATTTACAAGCGTATGTGTAGAATTTGCCAGATTGTTTATTTGAAGGGAGACATGTGTTATTTTTTAATGTAACCTTTTTTAGGCCTGTGTGTTCCTGGAAACTTGGACACAAATGTTTCTTGGTAAGAGGAACAGTATCCTAGTTATGATTAGACTACTATACCTTTTGTCGATCCAATTGTATTTATGCGCTAGCAATTTGGGATTTTCGGCGAATAAAATAGAGCTTTATAAATTTTTAATAAAATGGCGAATATTTTTTAACTTTTAGCTTGGATTATGTAGCTTGTTTTTATAATAACTGAAGATGTGTATATTTACACATTATGAAAGCTTGAAATAAGAAAACTTTACTACAGGAAATCGATCTTATTTATTACAAAACTGTATATGTACAAATTATGTAAAGGTAAAAATTTATTCTCCTATAGAAATGTCCTTCAAGGCTAATGCTGTAGGAAAAGGTTTGTGTGCGGTTTGTGTAATCAAATCTCGGGATTCATCAATAAGTTTTCAATGAATCGTACCTATGTTCAGTTTGTGTCAATCCATTGTAATTATCGACACCAATGACATCATGAAGGTATGCAGCTATTTTCTGCTTTAAATGAATCTTCATGACACTCCAAGCCATTTCTAAACATTGATAATTATGAAGCCAATCTCAATTTTTGTGCAATTGATTTTTTCGTCATCCTTTTTATCTTCTTTATTAAGAATTCGTCTGAATTAGAATCGTAGGCTAAATAAATAAATTAAAATAAAATAAACTTCTTGGGGGTACATAAATAAATAAATTAATAATACAATAATAATTCAATAATACACCGATCAAAACTATATATTAATAAAAAAATATTTTTCTGTACAAAAAAAATATTTATGTACCCCCGAGAAGTTTACTATAACCGAATTCTACCCATAGCTCAATGCATCTTTCATATCATCAAGCTTGGCAATGCGCAACAAAATTGTTCTTCAAATGTTTTTTGACAATTTCATATATTTCTATTATCGGCCTGTGGTTAAAATCGCAGTGGTTAAAATTATTTGCATTTTGATCGACCTTACACCCATTACATGTAAACTGATAAACGAGATGCCACATACATTGGAGAGACTTCCGGTCATCTCTGTATTCGAGCTCGAGAACATTGTAGACCGAAGGCTTTGACCCATATTGGTGAGCACAATAAGGACTATAAGATTAAAATAGGTATGTCTGATTTTAAAATGTTATTAAAACATTTTGATAATTATTGGGAACGTGTGATTTGTGAGGCGTTTTTGATCAAGTC
This sequence comes from Schmidtea polychroa, assembly GCA_959609185.1. NCBI lineage: Eukaryota > Metazoa > Platyhelminthes > Tricladida > Dugesiidae > Schmidtea > Schmidtea polychroa. Next base: position 4,497 of record CAUHTR010006840.1, on the reverse strand, counting down.
ATTGAATCCAAAAATTAATGTGCAGAATGCAGTGAATACTTGTATTTTAAATGCTTTTAAATAATTTTTTTTTCTTGTATATTGTATGTAATGATTGTTGTGTTAAATTAAATAATTAATTAAGAATTTTTAAATTATTAAATTAAGTTTTGAATGTTTAAAATTTTTAAAAATAATATATTAATTTAATTATAAATTTTAAAAATAATTAAATATTTTTATTAAATAAAAGTTTTTATAAAATTAATAAATTTGTTTAAAATCCATAATTTACATAGCTATTTAATCCCACCTGATGATGACAGGGAAACTGTCAAAAATAATCTTGAAAAGAATGTTTGATTGGCGTTATCTTATAATATTTAAATAGTTGAGACATTTATAAATTTGACATTAAAGCCGATATTGGCCATAAATAATTTTAATTGATTTTAAAATAAAAATATGCAAAACTTAAATAGTTATTTAAATTAATTTTAATTTAAGAGGATTGTTCTTTATTAATTCTTTACATAAAAATGTTTCGAGAAGAAAGAGGATCATTGTTCATTTATATTTATTGTTTTAGAATTTATTAGAAAAAGTAATTATTTTCAAATTTAACTTCTACTAAATTATAAATGTAGTTAATCATTTATTTGCAATGTTCTAGCTATTAATTAGTTGATTAAATATAATCTCTCTTTTGATAACAAGTTTAGTAAAATAATATTAATTTGAATTTGGTGTCTCCATTAGAAATAGTCATTAATATTATATTAATAATATATATGATCAGAAAAAGGTGCCATTAATTAAAAGAATTTTTAAGCTACTTAATCTGCTTTGGCATTTCTTTTATCTTGGTAATATATTATCAAATATAAATTATAAAAGCTATTTTAAAAGAGCTATTAAACAATTATCAGTGCCATGCCTTTATTTCAGTAATATTTACAATGTTTGTTCACGATGAATTTTGAATGTAATTGTCAGTTTTCTGGCTTTATACGTTTATTTCTTTACTTAGTAATTAGGAAAATTCAATATTAAAATTCATATATTTATTGAATTAATATTTTATTTATAAATGAAATATTTTTTGAGTAATTTTATATTAAAGTCTAACTCTAAATATTACCTTAGTATATGGATTTCGGTTACCTAATCTAACCTCTCCTTTCAAAATATTTTGTTTTAATTAAGTAAATTTTAAATATTTTGAACTTATTATTGGAAAAATGATTAAAGATAATAAAATTTTAAATGAAAAGTTTAAAATAATTGAATCTTTATTAAATAAAAGATTTAACTCATATATATATATATATATATATATATATATATATATATAACTACAATATAACTACAATATATTTCGACAGACTCACTGTCATCGGTAGGTAGAATTGAAATTCAAACTACATTCATTAATTTTCTAAATATAATTTTCTTAAAAAATCATAAAATTCTGTTTTCTCAATTCAAACTTTCAAATTCACAAAAGTTGAAATCAAACAACATTTCAATAAGTTTTTCACAAAATTGTATTTACTAAAATTAATCAATTCCTTCAGTCCATAGTGATTAGGAACTTGAGAATGGGGATGACGGGCAGTCATTCCAATGTGTGTGGTCTGACACCCATAATATAAATATTCATAACCAAGATCGTAGCACCATCTAAGTAGGACTTACATTTCAAGTTGTAAGGTGGTTTCTAATTCCTGTTTTTAAACTTCGTGTGTGTTAGTGGATATAAATGTATGTTTTATCTAAAACACATATTTAGCTTATTTAGTTTAATCTTAATTATTTAAACCTTATTAATATAATTTGACTTAGAGTTTCATTAAATTAAAACCCTTAAAAGACTAGAAAAATAGCATCAAAGACCGGTAGTGTCCAACGGACATTTATTTGAATAACAGTACGAAAATCATTTTTTACGCATTTTTTTAATTTTTGATTTAATTTATTTTTATTTAAATTATTACGTTATACATTTAGTACATTTATTATAAAACAATTTATTCAATTTGTTTTATTATTTTAACATGGTTTATCTACGAATTTCTCATTAAAAAATAAAAAAAACTATTATAAATATAAATTGCAAGTCTGATTATATTTGCTAAGCGCTTTATTTGTCTGTTATGTTGATATTAAAATATGTTATGATAAAAATTGAATGAACTCCTCAGTGTGATTTATTAATTTTAACTTAACGAAGACCACTCAGTCATTTAAACAAAATACTTTTTTCTAAAATACATTTTCCTAGACAATTAGAAAAGCAATATTTATTATTGATAGGAAAACGGATTTTTATATTTTCAATAAAAATTAATCACAAAGTCGATTAGCAAATTGCTTGTGGTATTATAGAGAATTAATGTTGGAAAAGATTGCTCGAAATTTTCTCTACTTTAATGACGAATTTATTATCAATTAGGATGAAAAACAGATTAGGAAAATTTCAAATAGAAGCAAGCAAATGAATATTTATGTAGGATTTATGTTTTCTAGAATTTAATTGAAAACGGGAGTCACAAAAGGAGAAATAATAACTTTCCTATTGTTCAAGGTTTATAGTTGTATTTTTTCATATATAATAAAAATTAATTTTATACTACTGAGTTATACACTATAATTTTGAACAAATACACAAAATGCAATTTTCTCAGAAATTAATCAATTGGTATTGTCTCAATTTTCTGTGACTTAATAAATAATTTCCCAGAATGATTGTCGGAAAGTACATTGATTCATTCAAACATCATAATATTCTGTTGGGATTGCATAAAAATGTGCAAAAATTCAAAAGCAAAGGTTGTAAAACTCAAAACAATTTAATTTAGAATAAAATTAATTAAAATAAAAAATCAATATTTTGTGGGTAAAATTTATGAGCTGGTAGCAAATAAAAGTTAAAGACCAATATAATAACTAAATATGGTAGGATTTTAAGTAACACAATTTAAAAAAAAGTAAATTTATTAATTATTCAAAATTTTGTTGATAATTTCGAAAGTCTATCAGATTGAGAACTCAATAATGGATAATTAGATTTTTTTAGAGCTCAGGAACAACTGTTGGTAGATGATCTGCTAATTTGGATCAGCAGCTAACGGTTCTAATGAATCGGTGTCGTTGAATAAATTATGTTAATTTTGGAGATTTTTCCAATAATTATCTTTTATACTAAATAGTAGAGATGAAAATAATACCAGCACAAGAAACTATAGAGAATTTAGAAACTATAGAAAAACCAGAAACTATAAAGGAGCGAGATAACATCTAAAAAGTCATAAATTATAGAGAACCGAAAAGAAAATTTTTTTAAAAATCAGAACTGAGAAAACAGAATTCGCTTAACGAAGAAAGGAAAATTTATTGTTAAATAAAATTATAAAGATTGTGTTAGAGACAAATGAGTAATTTTTTCCAAGGCTTCAACCGATTCAAATATTTCTTGAGCAGTTAGTTTATCTTTGATAAACTTACTCAAATTTACCCATTGTATCTTCAATTTTGTATTTTAAAATTTGCATTGTTATCTGCTGGGTTATCTGAGTTACTTCAAGTGAACGGACGCGCGGACTCTGTGTATAGACAAATCCTTCCAAAATAATTATAAAATCCAACAATTCATTCATATTTGGCATTGAGAAAAATTGCCTTTTAACAATGTTTTGGTTATGTAACATTATGTATCAGCAAGTATAAGACGCTTTCAATTTTTGAAATTTTTGAAATTTGATTGAAAATTTTTAATAAAATTATTTTACTCCTGGTCAATGGCATCAAAAGGTTGAATTGGTAAATAAACATAAACAGTCACTCATTAAAGTGTAAATGATATAGTAAATAAAACTACACAAAATGTTTACCTTTTATACAATTAATGATATTTCCAATGTATTTTTACAAAGATGCATTTGTTTTACTCGCTTTTGCCTAAACTAGATTATGTTCATGTACATTTTATTATAGCGTTTTTCGTATATTTGCTTAAATACAAAAATAAAATAAACTTTCAATACCACAAAATTAAAAATTATTCCGAAATAATCTTATAAGCAATAAAAGCATATTATAAGTGTGATTTAAACAATTCTAAAATCTCCAAAATAATTCGGTAAAACAACTTGGCTATTTTTCATAAAAATTGTTACTTACTACATCTCAAATTTTATTAAGCTAATTAACCCTATATTGCATTGTGTAACAAATTTGCAACATACCAGAATTTCACGTCGCCTAAAATAAATAAGAACTAACCATTTCATAGTGTTGCTTGTGAGCTACTAGGCTGTTTAACGGATTTAGTTCACAAAGTGAACGCTAGATGCGCCACAAGTCTCAATATACTAATCTAAAATTCACTCTTGGTGACATCGACAGTTGAGTGTCTTTTGGTCTATTGTTATTTGAATTTTGAGACGTTTGATTTTGACCGAGATAAAATTATTCTGTGATTTGTATGTGTATTTTTTCATTTTTAACCTAAATAAA
>CAUHTR010006838.1:0-14310 GCA_959609185.1 Schmidtea polychroa | reverse complement strand
GGACCAGAAAAATCTTTAAAATTTTTGTATGAAAATAATTTAAACGAAATCTATGCAAATGTATCTGTTGCATTAAGAATTCTTCTTACATTGCCAATTACTGTAGCATGTGCTGAGAGAAGCTTTTCAAAGCTTAAAATTATAAAAAACTATTTACGATCGAGCATGAGTCAAGATAGACTGAACAATTTGGCTACGATTTCGATTGAAAGCGACATTGTGAATGACTTGAATATTGAAGATTTGCGATTAAAAATTTTTTCGAATGAAAGCCAGAAAAGCTTTTTTTTTAAAATAGTTATAGATTTTTATGTTTTTATAATAAATATGAATTAAATTAAAAGTAATAAAGTTATATTGTTTTGTTATGTATGCATTTATCGTTTTTTTACTCTTATTATGGAATGCGAAGGCGGTAATATGCAATTTTCACACATCATCTGAAACTCTAGCGCCGGTGCTGTATATACATATGGGGATTATTAATATAAGTATATACAAATAGATGTCCTATCCATAAGAGCTAATTTATAAATTTTTGCTCATAGGTAATATACGATGTTAATATGAGAGTGTAAGTCGTTGTAGAGGGATTTATGGATGAATTTTTTGGCATTATAAGATATTTTAATAAGTACAATTTAATGAAGTTAGAAGTAACCCTAATATGATATTTATAAGTTCTAAACTTATGGGTATGGTAATATAATCATATATAATTATAAGTGGGGTTATGAATAAAGTTAACTATAAAATTGTTAAGCATAGTAGATATAAAATTATCATATATAATTATTAGAAAAGGTTAAAAAAAATAAATCGTTATTCATGAAGTTAGATATAAAACTATTACTGAGTTTAGAAGTTATCAGTATCCGATTCATAATTTAAGAAAAAGGTTCGCTGATATAAATTTGATTAATTTTAAAATCGGCAAATTGATTTTTAGTTAATTAAATGAATTGTGAATTCCTGAATTACGCAAGTAGGTAGTTAGTGGCTTACTGCAACAATTACCCCCCCCCCTAGAATTGTTGCAACTTTTTATTACGCAATTGTTGCAACTCACATTTTTTGCTTTCAGGGATTTTTGGTCCAAAATTTTTTTTATCAGACTATAATGAGGTATCTCTCGATGGTCCTGGGATTTACAATACAAAAAAATTTTTTCAATACAAAAAGGTGGTCTCAATATAAAAAGCATGGAATTTTCAGACTATAGTGAGGGGGTCTCGATGGTCCTGGGATTTTCAATACAAAAAATTTTTTTCAATAGAAAAAGGCGGTCTTCAATAAAAAAGCATGGTAATATAACAAGGGTGGGCACGCATGAGTTCAATGAGAGACATTTTCCGAAAATTTATTTTTTAAAGAGCCACCATAGTGAACTACATATTTTTTTTTATTTCATTAATTTGATTAAAAAAGACTTAAACGCTATTAAAAACAATTATTTCAAAATTTAAGTAACAACATAAAATATAATAAAAATCCATTAATAAAAAGTAATAAAATTTCTTGAATTAACGAAGACTTTTGGTCAAATCTTTGAAATTTGGTGTATACTTTGTTAAAGCTGTTCGCAGCAATTCTGTAAGATGCTGATTGGTCAACTGTGAACGATATTTCGACTTCACGAACTTCATTGTGGAGTACAAAGATTCACAACAATATGTTGTACCAAAAATTGAAATTAGACGGCAAGCAGCTTGTTTTAAGTGTGGATATTTTGCCTCTGGTACGAGTTTCCAAAATTCAATTATAGAAGTAACTTTATGGTGCATTTGCAAAGCCTGGTCCTCTTTCATATCTAATAACTCCAATTCCCCAACCGCTTTTTTAACAAGTATTACTTCAGAAATTGGAAATCCATCTTCAATAATATCACAAATAAATGGGTTCACATAAAATGCAAATGTAGATTTAAAACTTTTCAAATCTTCAAACCTAAGAAATGAGGAATATTTGGATCTCTGTTTAAAAGACCAATGAGACCTTGATTTTTCCCCATCATTGCAGGCGCTCCGTCTGTCGCAACACTTACAAGTTTATCACGCGCCAATTTCAAACTTGTCTATCACTACATCAAGCGCAGTTTTGACATCGATACCGCGAGTTCTTTCTTTAAGAGCTACTAGGTCTAAAATTTCTTCCTTTACTTTTACGTCAGAAGATACAAAGCGGACAAAAACGGCTAATTGTGGAACATCCTGAATGTCAGTAGACTCGTCGAGAGCTAAACTGAATGCTGTACAATTTTTTAAATCACACATCAAATTATTTTCAACATTTTCGCTAATTTGGCCAATTCGACGCGCAGTTGTACGACGTGACATAGGAATACGTGAGATCAATTTATGTAGTTTTGAGTTATCCGGATCCAAAACTTTAATCACTTCTTCCAAGTTTCTCTTAATAAATTCACCTCTCCATATGTATGTTTAGCACGAGCTATATTCCAAGCTATCAAAAAACTAGCTTCGTTGGCACTGTCATCTCTCGACTAAAAGAAGACATTAGTCCTTGTTGGTTTTGAAGCCCTGATTGCAATGACTTAAGTTTTTCTGTTCGCAATTTTGAATTGAGTGGATATTGAATTGATAAGTGTGGATGACTTACTTCATAGTGTCGACGTAAATTGGTTACTTTGTAGTTGGAAATTGTAACTTTACAAATAAGACACAACGATTTACCATTATTGTCAATAAAAAAAACTTTTCTGTCCATTCTTCTTGAAAAGTTCTATTTTCTTGTTTGTATTTTCGTTTTTTTGATGTTTTCTGAGGTCATTGTAATAATAAATTTGAATAACTTATATTACTGAAATTTAAACAAAATAATAAAAAGACATAAATTTAATTTTAATTAATTTAAAATTTTAAAATGCTTCATAAAAAATCTTCTTAGCAAATTTTTCAAAAAACACGAATAGAAAACTATACTAAATATACAAACGACCGCAATATTGTACAAACAAAAATACTAACTAATCAAAATTCACTAAATTTCACTAAATTTATTTTCATTGCTTCTCTCTCGTTGTTATAACAAAGCGCCCGCCTACTACAAAATAATTTTAAAAAGCAGTAAAATGTGAAAAACAATGTTTCGTTAATTTTTAACATTTATGAAAATACAATTGCAACAAAAAATTTTTTTTAAAAATTCAGTTGAAAAAATTTCAAAATAAAAAAATCGAATTCAATTTTCAAATTCAATTATCAAAAATTCAATTATCAATGAGCCGCAGTTTACTCAACGAAGAGCCGCATTTGCCCACCGTTGTAATATAAGGTCTCAGGATATTTTCAATAGAAAAAGGCGGTCTATAATAAAAAAGCATGGAATTTTCAGACTATAGTGAGGGTCTCCTTGCTCCTGAGAACTTCAATACAAAAATCTGACTACCACTAAAAAAGCATAGTAATTTAAGGTCTCAGGATATTTTCAATACAAAAATCCGACAATCAATAAAAAAGCATGGTAATTTAAGGTCTCAGGATATTTTCAATACAAAAAGGTGGTCTTCAATAAAAAAGCATGGTAATTTAAGGTCTCAGGATATTTTCAATACAAAAAGCTGGTCTACACTAAAAAGCATGGTAATTTAAGGTCTCAGAATATTTTCAATACAAAAATCCGACTACCACTAAAAAACAGTGGTAATTTAAGGTCTCAGGATATTTTCAATACAAAAAGCTGGTCTACACTAAAAAACAGTGGTAATATATGGTCTCAGGATATTTTCAATAGAAAAAGGCGGTCTATAATAAAAAAGCATGGAATTTTCAGACTATAGTGAGGGTCTCCTTGCTCCTGAGAACTTCAATACAAAAATCTGACTAACACTAAAAAAGCATAGTAATTTAAGGTCTCAGGATATTTTCAATACAAAAATCCGACAATCAATAAAAAAGCATGGTAATTTAATGTCTCAGAATATTTTCAATACAAAAATCCGACTACCACTAAAAAACAGTGGTAATTTAAGGTCTCAGGATATTTTCAATACAAAAATCCGACTATCAATAAAAAAGCATGGATTTTTCTAGGTCAATTCAGATGGGTCTCCTTGGTCCTGAGAATTTCAATAGAAAAAGGTTGTCTACACTAAAATACGTGGTAAATTTTTCAATTAAAGTAAATAATGGTTCTAAAAAATTAAATTAGGGTAAATTATGGTCAAAATTTTTGAATTACAGTAAATAATGGTTCTAAAAATTAAATTAAAGTAAATAATGGTTCTAAAAAATTAAATTACAGTAAATTATGGTTCTAAAAATTAAATTAAAGTAAATTATGGTCCAAATTTTTCAATTACAGTTAATTATGGTCAAAATTTTTGAATTACAGTAAATTATGGTCCAAATTTTTGAATTACAGTAAATAATGGTTCAAATTTTAAAATTAAGTAATCAATGGTAAAAAATTTTAAATTAAAGTTAAATAAGTAAATTAAAGTAATAATTTTTAAATAAGTAAATTAAAGTAATGTAATAAGTAAATTAAAGTAAGATTTTTAAATTTATTAACAAAAAGTTGAAATAATAGAAGGTGTTTGAGAATTGAAATTTTTTAATGAAAATTTTTATGAAATATTTTTCAATGGTAATTTTTAATGGAAATTTTTATGAAATATTTTTCAATGATAATTTTAGATGGAAATTTTTATGGAATAATTTTTCAAAGACAAATTTTAATAATAATTCAACAACAAACCAACAACTTAGTACCAACAACCAGTAACTTACGAACATGTATTTACAACCAGATACCTACAACTAGTTACTAACAACCAGTTACTTGATACCAAGTACCTACAACTAGTTACTAACAACCAGTTACCTGCTACCTAGTACTTACAACTAGTTACTAACAACCAATTACCAGATACCAAGTACTTACAACTAGTTACTAACAACTAGTTACCTGAAACTAAGTACCTACAACACCTAACAAGTACTATCAACCAAAAACAAGCAACCAACTAGGTACCGAGTACTCACAACCGACAACAACCAGCTAACAACTAGCTACCACCTACCAAGTACTAACAACCAACCAACTAAGTACTAGATACCGAGTACTCACAACCGTCAACAACCAGGTACTAAGCATTATCAACCTACAATTAGTTACTAACAACCAGTTACCTGATACCAAGTAAATACAACCACCTAACAAGTACTAACAACCAAAAACAAGCAACCAACTAGGTACCAGATACCAACTACTAAGTACCTACAACCAACTAGGTACTAGATACCAAGTACTAAGCATTATCAACCAAGTACTAACAACCACCTACCAAGTACATACAACTAGTTACTAACAACCAGTTACCTACAACTAGATACTAACAACTAGATACCAAGTACCTACAACCACCTATACATTAACTAGCTACCAATTACTAACAACCAGCTAACAACTAACTACTACTTACCAAGTACATACAACCACCTACCAAGTACTAACAACCAGCTAACAACTAGCTACCACCTACCAACTACTCACAACCAATAACAACCAGGTACTAAGCATTATTAACCAACTACTAAGTACCTACAACCAACTAGCTACCACCTACCAAGTACTTACCAACCAACTAGGTACTAGATACCGAGTACTCACAACCGTCAACAACCAGTACTAAGCATTATCAACCAAGTACTTACAAACTACAACTAGATACCAAGTACATACAACCAAGTAACTAACCTAGTACTAAGCACTGTCAACTAGATACCAAAAACTTACAACCAGATGACCACATGAAATTATTGGTTAAATATGAAAATAAGGATTATATTTAGTTGTTAAGTAAATTATGGTGTAAAATTAAGAAATAAAGAATAATTAGGTAAATTAAAGTTAAAAATTTTAAATAAGTAAATTAAAGTTAAAAATTTTAAATAAGTAAATTAAGGTACAAAATTTAAAATTAAGTAACCAATGGTTCAAATTTTAAATTAAAGCTAAATTAAAGTAAGATTTTTAAATTTATTATCAAAAGATTGAATAACCACCAACTTTTTTGAGAAATGTAATTTTTAATGAAAATTTAAATGGAAATTTTAATGGAATAATAATAATAATAATTAGAATAATAATAATAATAATAATAATAATAATAATAATAATAATAATAATAATAATAATAATAATAATAATTAAACAGTTACCAACAATGGGTTACTAAATATTTTTAACTAGATGCTAACAAATACTTACAACATGATACCACGTACTAACTAACTCTCAAACAACCACATACTTACAACTAACTACTTACAATCAACTAAATATTCTTTATTGTATTTTATGAATTGTATTTTTTTAAATTAATATTTTTTATACAGCTTCTATAATAATTTTAATTACAATCAGTAGAAAAACCTTTTCAAATTTAACAAAAATGTTGATTTTCATCAAAAAACCATAACTCAATCACTTTAAAACACCAAGTGAAATTCAAAATAATTTAAATTACAATGAAATACTAATGAATTCTAATTTACAAAACATTTTTCTTTTAATTGATTACTACTGACTTATTATTGCAAAGTAAAAATTACATTCAGTAAATACTTATTGTTGATCAGTTTTATTATATATACTCTGAGTTTATCCGACAGGATGTTTTGACCCCCTAAGGGTACTGGTCGTAAGAGTACTGGTCGTAAGGGTATTAGTTGTAAAGGTACAGGTCGTAAGGGTATTGGTAACACTCAACCACCACCTACCAAGTACTATCAACCAGCTAACAACTAGATACCAAGTATCAACAATCAACTAACACACATAACAACACAGATTTTTGTATTGAAGTTCTCAGAAGCAAGGAGACCCCCTCACTATAGTCTGAAAATTCCATGCTTTTTTATTATAGACCGCCTTTTTCTATTGAAAATATCCTGAGACCTTAAATTACCACTCTTTTTTAGTGTAGACCAGCTTTTTGTATTGAAAATATCCTGAGACCTTAAATTACTATGCTTTTTTAGTGGTAGTCAGATTTTTGTATTGAAGTTCTCAGGAGCAAGGAGACCCTCACTATAGTCTGAAAATTCCATGCTTTTTTATTATAGACCGCCTTTTTCTATTGAAAATATCCTGAGACCTTAAATTACCATGCTTTTTTATTGAAGACCACCTTTTTGTATTGAAAATATCCTGAGACCTTATATTACCACTGTTTTTTAGTGTAGACCAGCTTTTTGAATTGAAAATATCCTGAGACCTTAAATTACCACTGTTTTTTAGTGGTAGTCGGATTTTTGTATTGAAAATATTCTGAGACCTTAAATTACCATGCTTTTTAGTGTAGACCAGCTTTTTGTATTGAAAATATCCTGAGACCTTAAATTACCATGCTTTTTTATTGAAGACCACCTTTTTGTATTGAAAATATCCTGAGACCTTAAATTACCATGCTTTTTTATTGATTGTCGGATTTTTGTATTGAAAATATCCTGAGACCTTAAATTACTATGCATTTTTAGTGGTAGTCAGATTTTTGTATTGAAGTTCTCAGGAGCAAGGAGACCCTCACTATAGTCTGAAAATTCCATGCTTTTTTATTATAGACCGCCTTTTTCTATTGAAAATATCCTGAGACCTTAAATTACCATGCTTTTTAGTGTAGACCAGCTTTTTGTATTGAAAATATCCTGAGACCTTAAATTACCATGCTTTTTTATTGAAGACCACCTTTTTGTATTGAAAATATCCTGAGACCTTAAATTACCATGCTTTTTTATTGATTGTCGGATTTTTGTATTGAAAATATCCTGAGACCTTATATTACCACTGTTTTTTAGTGTAGACCAGCTTTTTGAATTGAAAATATCCTGAGACCTTAAATTACCACTGTTTTTTAGTGGTAGTCGGATTTTTGTATTGAAAATATTCTGAGACCTTAAATTACCATGCTTTTTAGTGTAGACCAGCTTTTTGTATTGAAAATATCCTGAGACCTTAAATTACCACTCTTTTTTAGTGTAGACCAGCTTTTTGTATTGAAAATATCCTGAGACCTTAAATTACCATGCTTTTTTATTGAAGACCACCTTTTTGTATTGAAAATATCCTGAGACCTTAAATTACCATGCTTTTTTATTGATTGTCGGATTTTTGTATTGAAAATATCCTGAGACCTTAAATTACTATGCTTTTTTAGTGGTAGTCAGATTTTTGTATTGAAGTTCTCAGGAGCAAGGAGACCCTCACTATAGTCTGAAAATTCCATGCTTTTTTATTATTTCTATTGAAAATATCCTGAGACCTTATATTACCATGCTTTTTTATTGAAGACCGCCTTTTTCTATTGAAAAAAATTTTTTGTATTGAAAATCCCAGGACCATCGAGACCCCCTTACTATAGTGTGAAAATTCCATGCTTTTTTAGTGGTAGTCGGATTTTTGTATTGAAAATCCCAGGACCATCGAGACCCCCTCACTATAGTGTGAAAATTCCATGCTTTTTTAGTGGTAGTCGGATTTTTGTATTGAAAATCCCAGGACCATCGAGACCCCTTCACTATAGTCTGAAAAATCCTTGGCTTTTTTAGTGGTAGTCGGATTTTTGTATTGAAAAAATTTTTTTTGTATTGAAAATCTCAGGACCATCGAGACCCCCTCACTATAGTCTGAAAATTCCATGCTTTTTTTATTGAGACCACCTTTATGTATTGAAAAAATTTTTTTGTATTGAAAATCCCAGGACCATCGAGACCCCCTCACTATAGTCTGATAAAAAAAATTTTGGACCAAAAATCCCTGAAAGCAAAAAATGTGAGTTGCAACAATTGCGTAATAAAAAGTTGTAACAATTCTAGGGGGGGGGGTAATTGTTGCAGTAAGCCACTAACTACCTACTATCGCATATGCATTTCGAAGGGTTCCAAGCTACAATTGTTTTCTTCTGACGCAATTCTCGTGTATACCATTTGTCCTTTCTGCGATCATTTATTCATTATTTCTGAACCTTGAAATTGTCATGGTACTCATTGGCGGTTCATTCCAGTTTTTTTTAACTTCCAATTTTCAGTTCGAAATGCATAGGCATAATGGGGATCCGTGCATAATTTGATATTTTTTGTAATTTAGGTTTAGCCAACTATCATTTGTGTTCCATATTGTGATTAATTGAGTCTGGAGCTATACTCCGTTTATCATACCTAGGGTACTGTATTTGTGTTGATTTTTAGTGTGTACGTTATATGTATTTTATGCATGAAAAAAGTCGATTTAAAGAAAAATTGCTTGCTTTCGGGGCCTCACTGTGCTCCCTACGACAAGCCCTAATGTGAATGTACTCGGTAATTTACTACCGTACTATAATAACGATATAGAGCTCTAAGAACTCCATCGCCCAGAGGTAATTCATCGACGAACCCAGTGGCCTATACCACTGAGTCGGTACGACCTCCGACGACCCCACCATTTATAATATAGAGGTGCTTGCCAGACAGTGACCTGCAGACGTCAAGGCTGCATGCACAATGACGTTAAATTTATTAATGAAAAAATTGATGCGAGACAGATCAAAATCGACAACGAGTTTGTTCAATGTTATTCCCTCTTGTATTAGAAAAAAAGAAATACCTTTAACATAATCATATTAATAATGATGCATAAATACATTTAACATAATCATAGTAACGCAAAATTACATTTAACATAATCACGTTAATAACATAAATGTTACTTTAAAATTTTCTGATAGGGCAGCAACAAAAAGAATTTTTGGCATAAAGCTTAAGATTGTGAGTAAAATGCGTCGGTATATATATCTATTTTTGTGTGTGCAAGTACACGTGTATGTATTAATGCATTAAAACAAACTCGAATTCTTTTTATTCTAGAATTTTCTTTTTATATTTTTAATGGCAATTTTAGTGCCATAATTTTTGTTTTTATTTTTAAATTTTTATTTTCTAATTATTTTTTGTTAGATTTACCTCCATGATGGATATGGAACGATTCCAGAACATTCCATATTAATTTTAAATTAATTTTTATTTTATTGATGTTTTTCTTAATTTTTTAAGAATTTTTAATTTTATAACTAATTTATTTATTTTGATGACTTTTATTGTTTTATGTGGCTTTCATGATGGTTATCGCCATTCTTATGAAATGTTCTGGGATTTTCTAGACTTTTTTTATGTTTTACCATCTTTCTAAGCTATTCGAGTCTGTTTTTTGTAATCTTGTGTTTCTTTGCTATTTTTGAGTTAGTTTCTTGCATTACTTCTTGCGTTTCGAGCGACTAATTTTTGATCGCTTTTCCTATGCCGAATGTAGAAGAAATTCTAGATACATTACATGGATCTAAGTACTTTAGTTCTATAGACCTTGGGAACGCTTATTATCAGGTGAAATTGGACATAGAATCGCAAGAAAACACAGCATTTTCTACTAAAGAAGGGCAATTTTGTTTTAATAGAATGCCTTTTGGCATTGCGGCGGCACCGGGTACATTCCAAGAATTAATGACAAAAATATTGAAAGATCTATGGAAAGAAGGAGTTATGGTGTATTTAGGCGATATTTTAATTTTTACAAGAACAATTGAAGAACATTATAATGTGTTTGGAAAAGTTCTAGAGAAAATACGGGAAGCTAAATTGAGAATCAATCCCGAAAAATGTCAGTTATTAAAGAGCGAAGTATTTAGGGCACATTATTAACAGTCAGGGGATTCGGGCAGATCAAAGTAAAATTGAGGCTATTAAATAATTTCAGAGGCCTAAGTGTATAAAGAATTTGAGAAGCTTTTTAGGTATATGTAACTATTATCGGAGATTTATTAAGGAATATGCAACAAAATCAAGAGCGCTAGAAAGCATATGTGGAAGCATTAGTGAAAAGATAATCTGGACTGAGGAATGTGAGAAAGCTTTCGAAGAAATGAAAATGGCGTTGACTACAGCGCCAATTCTCCTATTTCCAGATTTCAAGAAAGAATTCATAGTAGATACAGACGCAAGCTTTGATACAATTGGAGCTGTATTATCACAAAGAGATGAAATGGGGCATGAACACGTTATTGCATATGGATCCCATGCAATGAGTAGCCATGAAAGAGGATATTGTATAACACGAAAAGAGCTTTTGGCTATATATTATTTCTGTCGCCATTTCAACCATTATTTATATTGTAAACGGTTTGTTTTGCGCACTGATCACAAAGCAATAACTTCTATGTTAACGACAAAGAAGCCTATAACAGCACAGTTCCAAACGTGGATAAATTACTTGAGCAGTTTAGACATAAAAATGGAGTTCAGAAAAGGTACGGCGCATACGAATGCAGATATGCTGTCTAGAAATACATGCGGCAAATGTGTACAATGTTTGATGGACCATGATAACCCCAAATCAGGGCGATTGAAAACTAGATTACTAACATTGATGACCGAAAATAATGGGAATGAATGGCAAAGAGATAATGCAGAAATACAAGAAATAAAAGATCAAATAAATGAAAGGAAAAATAATAAATATATGTTAAAAGGAAATATTATCTATACCAATCAAAACAAAATATGGATAACAGAAACAAAAAGATGAGAAATGAATAAGGAAACACATTTATTATTATGCCACGCAGGAGTAGAAAAAGTTATGAAATATATTTGGAACAATTTTGATATGGAAGATTTGCTAAATAAAGTAAAAGAGACTATTGCAATATGTGAAGCATGTCAGAAAAACAAAGTTTTAACTACAAAGTCAAGAGAAAAAACCCAACTAATTCAAGCTGTAGAACCTATGGAGAAAATATACATGGATATTTGCGGTCCATTAAGAGAAACCTCCAGAGGAGAAAAATATATTTGTGCAATAATTGATCATTATAGTAAATACATATCTCCTATTAGAAAGCAAGATGAAAATACAATAAAGGCAGTTTTGTTAAATAATTGGATATTGAAATTTGGAGCCCCTAAGGAACTACATGTAGATTGTGGAAAGAATTTCAAAGCAAATAGCATTAAAGAACTAGCAAAGGCAGCAGGAATTGAGTTGATATTTTCGAGTCCGTATCATCATAATACTAATGGTGTAATTGAAAGACAATTTCGTACTATAAGAGAAGGAGTTAAAAAAAAGCTGGGCAGAATTGATACCTGATATAGAATACGTTTTAAATGCGACTGCTCAAAAAACTACTGGAGTGAGTCCAGCAGAAATTATATTTGGAGAAAGATTAATAGATCGCAATGGCATAGTAATAATGAAGTGGATAGAAAGGAAATCATGTGGAAATTAGAGGCTTAAAGAAATTGGCACAACTAGAAACTTAGAAGTGGGGAACAAAGTATTGGTGAAACAAGAAATTAGAAACAAAGATTACGAGAGATATGAAGGACCATACACAGTAATAAAACGAAATCATGAAAGAAGTTACTTATTAACAGACGAAAACGGGAGAAAAATAACGAGGAATATAGAAAAGTTAAAGCATTTTAAAGAAGGGGGATGTAAGGAGTTGTAAACCCCTATATAAAATTATTATGGTTAAATGGTAGAAGTGAGATCAGTTAGTATAAATAATTATTTCTGTCATATTTTTATATTTAAATTCTATATTAAATTATATCATATTATATTAAATTATATTAAATTAAATCAATTAAATGTATGACCAGTAATTACATTAATATTAATAATTATCACGCCTCGGTGTTTAAATACGCTATTAAACGACACAATTTTGAAGTTGTTATAAAAAATTAATGCTTGAAGAAGATTTGAATTTAATTGCGTCTAACAATAAAAATAGAGATAGCCAATCGAATTAGCGTTTTCAAAATGTAGAAATTGTAACCATGGTTGAACCTTCAAATGTCTAAGCACAAACACCTCTATCTAAACATCAACAATTTGGTCATCTTTCTACTTGTCTTTAATTTAAAATATTATTTTCGGATTTTGACCATCCATAAAAACCTTCAAAATGATCCTGGTCTTATCCTTGATTACCTTGGATTAGAATAATACAACATTTGGATACCCTGCGTAAAACCCTTCGAAATAATAATAATAATAATAAAAAGTAATAATAATAATAATAATAATAATAATAAAAAGTAATAATAATAATAATAATAATAATAATAATAATAATAATAATAATAATAATAATAATACTAATAATAATAACTTCGAAAAACTCTTTGAAAATAATTCTTTGAAAATATTACTTTGAAAAATATTTGACTTAATAACCCTTTTTGACAAACATGTCCTGATAATCTGTTAAGAACTGAAACTTCAGGAATTTCGTTGGAAACAGACCAATTAAATGACATTGTAGAGAAAATTAGAACTTCCGAATCCCAAATCTGGATAGACCCAGTTGCAGCACATAGCCAATATATGTTTGGACAAGAAGATAAATTTGGGTAGATCCCACAACACTAAAGTTCCGACCCAGGACTCAGACAATACAAATTGACCATCATTTGACATAGCAGCCTCATCTTCAAGGTCATCCCAAATAATCATGGATTTATCCCTTGAAGCAGAAATATGACTGTTTGAATAGATATTGGTTGCAATCTTTGATTTTGAAGCAGCCATGATCATACGACTATTGATTTTCATTGTTTCTGGTTTCCATGAAATAAAAGCCAAAGTACCCTGATAGTCATATAATGCATAGCAACCTTCTTTAGCATATGTTTCGATCATGTGTAATCTGAACTTTTCATAAGGAGTACCTAATTCCCCAGTTTCTAATTGAATAATTCTATCCTTCTGTTTGTTCAGTCCAAAGATCGCATATTGAAATTCAATGTAATTAAGATATTCTTCCACTAAAGGATCACATTTAACACCTGAAGTCATTTTAACAAAGCAATATTATTTTCAATTCAAACAAATCTCCTGTTACACCAACCGGCAATTGATTATCATCAAATGGCCATTGATTTGCATATTTAATAATATAAATATTAACTTACTTATAATAAATGTATATGTGTCATAGCCAGAAGGGACATTGAATTAGCTAGGTGACATTAAATTAGCTCTTACACTATAGAAAGATAGAAAAAATTGCTGTTGGAAGAATAATAAATAAATACATACAAACACGGTTCTATAATAAAAAATACACACTATAGGACATTGATTTATCATGCGGACATTCAATTAGCTAAAAATTTTCCATTTAAAATTAATTAATTATAAAAAAATATACAAGAATATGTCAGAAACTTCATCAGAATCGACTATTTCATTTCAAGAAATACATAGATGAATGCTCTTCAATAGATGGACGAACAAGAGTAG